>CANXYI010764239.1:0-11863 GCA_948208565.1 Hura crepitans | reverse complement strand
TTTTATATCTTGAAAATTCGGTAAAAATACTTCCCGAACTCGAAATATTCCAATTCCAAAGCCATTGGACTATTTGGAATATTTGAGTATCAAGTTGTAACATTTTCAGATTTATTTGAGTAACTTTTTATTTTTTTACTATTTAGCTTTGCCTGCGGCATTATTCATAATACACCGTCGTAAAATCTTATTTAGTGTTTTTAACCATCCGAACGTCTTCGGATTGGATTCAAACTTTATCCAAAATTTTCTCCTAATTAATACTCTCTATTGGTACACTTAGTGCGACTCGAATTTCGAAAAGTACTATTCATTCCGAGAAATACTATTTATGAGAGTCGAAATTTTCGGATCGGTACATCTTTCCACACGTTCCTCCCTTTTCTTTTCTCTATTCCTTTCTCTTGTTTATCTAACCTCCTTAACAAAAAAATAATCACTCTTCTTGATTAAGGATGAACCACATGATCCTTCTATCTAAAGAAATCACATTTACCGCTAAGCCTTGCCTTCGGACAACATCAAAATCTTCTATCCAAATTCCCGTCTGTCCAAGAAGTTTTGAAGGTGCTACATTCACATATAAGTACACGGTGAAAGTTTCTGCTCTCAGTTGGCATGTAGTTGCTTGATTGATCTTTTGGATGATCAGTTTATTGGAGATGGTAGCATTTAGTTTTTTTTTTTTTTTTAAGATGGAGTTTTAAAAATGAAGATAATACTAAGTTTAAAAAGAGCAAAAATGTGGAAATACTTTCTAATTAGGATAGGTAAAGAAATCATTATTTCACATCATCTTCTCCTTATGAGTTGCAACATGTGAAACATGATAATATGATTTATATGTTACTTGATTAAAGTCTAAACATTTTTTATTACAAATTAATATATAATAATTTTATTATTACATGATTTATAGTCGAGTGATTAACTGAATAAATTATCCCTATAATATAATGCAATCAATTAAAATAAAAAGTAGTTACAAAATTATATAGAATCATAAAACTCATCGTCCAAACCGAGTGTAAGCGGGGAAGTTCATCAAAACTCTTCCGAACGGCCAATAACTGAACAATGGAAAATAACAAATTTGGAAAAGGAAAGGGTGATTTTCTAGTCTCTAGAAGCCTCCAGAGCCCGTCAGATTCTTAGAATTCTCTAGACTCACTTCTATCGATCCTATAAATAGAACCCTTAGATCAATCATTGTCAGCCGAATCTGAATCTATTTTTGCTTTTACTTTATTAATATACATAATCACTCCCTTCAGGTCTCGTCTTTATAAATGGAAGACGATTTTGAGTTCCCTACACAGACCAACATGGAGGAAGATGAAATGGGGATTCCTCAGAGTGACGACGCTTCTGTTAATCCTGTGATTAAGGTTGGCGAGGAGAAAGAGATTGGTAAGAATGGCCTTAAGAAGAAGCTAATTAAAGAGGGTCAAGGATGGGAGACTCCTAGCACTGGTGATGAAGTTGAAGGTATCATTTATTATGTACATTAAATTGATTGCTTCTTTCTGATTTCTTGAACGTCTAAAATTGATTTTTTTTTTTTTTCCGATTTCTTTTATGCAGTGCACTATACTGGGACTTTGCTTGATGGAACCCAATTCGATTCAAGTCGTGAAAGGGGGGCGCCGTTCATATTCAAGCTGGGTCAAGGTATTAATCTCAATCTTTAGACGGTCATCGCTTAGTTTAAGTGTTAGATGCTATACTTTGGTTATTTTGTTTGCGAGTTGTGGATTTTCAATGTTGTGACTCGAAAATGATTGTGTCCATCTCTGGGTATGTTACGCCAAAAGATCACGCTTCTATAATGGGGGGTTGGTGAAAAATACGTTTCGAGATCACAAGAAGATAACGTTTCGTTAATATATTGCAGTCATAAAGTTCTGTCATTTTTTTCAACCTTTTGAATGCAAGAGAATTCGTATAGGATTAAGGTTTAATTGCTGTTGTTTCTTTTTTACTTTTTTTTTTTGTGGTCAAATGCTTAGTGACATTAACATTAAACAACAGTATTAGTACGATTTAAGGCTTGGAACTGTACAGGTATATTATATTATCAGCAAAAGACTGATACAGAGTTTTCCTAGTCATCATATGAGCCAACCTATTGCATGATCTGTTAATATAAACAAAAACAAAATTCCTATTAGCACACAGATTAGCTCTATCCTTCAACAGAATATCATTTGTCTTTGGTATCTTCTGAACTCCATTGACGGCATCCATAACCACTTTAGCTTCACTCTGAATTGTCCCTGATCTCCATCCTTGATGGATAGCAAAAAGGACTCCTTCTCGAACTGCTAATGTCTCTAACTTGGGGATCAACTTTGAACCTCCATCTTTTGATTCTCCAGTTCAAAGCCTTCTCTTCTGCATCCAAAATTACTGCTGCTGTACTTCCCATGCGGTTTCTCCCCGTCAACAGATCAACCTTAATTCTAAGCTCATCAAATGTGTAAGTATCACCAGCAGAAACTGCATTATCATTATGTCCCTATGAATTTAAATAACCAGAAAGAAATCCTTGATTAGTAAGCTCAAATTCTGCTTTATAAATTCTAGCAAAGTGCGCAACATTAGAGCTTGTAATTCTAACTTCATTAAAAATTAGATCATTTTGGGCCTTCCAAAGATACAGCAAGTTTATTTTATGATTCCATTTTCCAAAAATATAGAATGATAGTTACTGCGTCAAATATTTGATAGTCCATCGTGACAATAGTATTTCTCAGTTGTCTTGCATTACTTTTGGAAAATAAACCTGGAGTTCTTGAGCAGTATATTTTAATGACTAGTAGTAGCTACCTGTTTTGCACAAGTGCAAGTCCAGGTTACAGTAAGGGCTTTGGCTGGCTAATTTCAGGGTTACTAAATTTTATCAATGTCACCAAATTGCTTCCAAAAATTTTTTTCTACTAGACAAATAATTCAAATTTTAATATTTTTCATATAAAGTAACAATGATTGAAAAAACAAAAATTTTGAGTGAATATTTGAGATTATTTATTTGAAAATTCAATGTCAAATTGTTGATGTGATACTTTACAGAAGTGTCAAACTTATCAAAGAAGAATTTTAAGTGAATGTTCAACGGTTTTCCAAGAATATCATATGCACACTTGCTCTAAGTAATATATTTCTTAATAATGTTGAGTGTTATGTCAACAATTAAGTGCTCGGTTTTTTGGCTATTGTGATTTTATACAAAAAAAAAAAAAAAAAAAAAGCGGAGTTAGATTTATGTTATAAATTAATTTTTTGTGATTGACCCTTAATATTGATAACTTCACTTAGAGCTGCTGATTAATTCGTGATATAGAAACGCTCTCACAGCAGGCGTATATGCCTGCTTTCTGATTAAAAAGTCCCATCTTTTTATGGAGCACAAACTATTTAACCTTGATGCTGAATATAAAATTCTGCTGTGTTTAATATTAATGGGTTTTTATCTATATCTTTTTGCTTGCGCATATTTTTTTCTTTTGCTGCTATGGACAGCAAACAAAATTTATACCAACCCCGGAAATGCCTTTAGCTGGAATTACGCAGATGCTGTCTTGTACATTTTTTTAAATGTTCTTTGTAGCAAGTAGGAATGTGATAAACTTCGTACTTGAGCTATGGCAGATTGTTAGCTATTCAGTTGCATAAATATTTCTTATTGCAGGACAAGTAATCAAGGGATGGGACAAGGGTATCAAGACTATGAAGAAGGGTGAAAATGCTATTTTTACCATACCTCCAGAATTGGCCTATGGTGAATCTGGATCTCCTCCGACCATTCCTCCCAATGCAACTCTTCAATTTGATGTGGAGCTGATATCGTGGACAAGTCTTAAAGATATCTGTAAAGATGGTGGAATCTTAAAGAAAATACTTGCCGAAGGCGAGAAATGGGAAAACCCCAAAGATCTTGATGAAGTTCTAGGTATGCCATACATCCACTGCTGCAGTGGAGAACTTGTAAATTCATTTGCTGTTTCCTAATAATTATTTGTGATTAATGCAGTTAAATATGAAGTGCGGCTTGAAGACGGAACTATTGTCTCAAAGTCTGATGGGGTTGAGTTCGCTGTTGGGGATGGTTTGTTTTCCCTCAGTCTCAAAAATTGGATGCATTAAAATCTTTGCTTTGTTGAGAAAGATAATCCTAATTTTCTTGTGTAGGCTATTTTTGCCCGGCCTTGGCCAAAGCTGTGAAAACAATGAAAAAGGGGGAGAAAGTCATTTTGACAGTGAAGCCACAGTGTTAGTCCAATTACTCTCAATTTCCTTTCTTTTTCATTTACTATATGCATGATGAATATTTTATCAATGAACTGTTGGTTTAACAGATGGCTTTGGAGAAACTGGAAGGCAACCTCAAGGTGACGATGGCTTTGTTCCTCCAAATGCTACTCTTCAGATAATGCTGGAGTTAGTCTCTTGGAAGACTGTAAACGATGTTACAAAAAACAAGAAGGTTGTGAAGAAGATCCTGAAAGAAGGAGAAGGATATGAACGGCCAAATGACGGGACAGTTGTTCAAGGTATTACGATGTTGTCTTACTCTTTCAAAATCCAATTTTGATTTTCCTTTTCCTCGGCATACCATCCCTACAATTTTCATTATTTTGACAGTGAAATTAATCGGGAAGCTGCAAGACGGGACTGTTTTTGTGAAGAAAGGTCATGATGAGGAGCCACCATTTGAGTTCAAGATAGATGAAGGTATTAATTTCTTGCTGACTACTTGGATGAGCGTATGTATTGATCCCTACTTACTCAATTGCTAACAATCAAATATTCCAGTCCCTCGCCTGTGTTGCCAAAATTAATCACTATTTTGAATGCTATCTTGTTTAGAACAAGTTATTGATGGACTTGATAAAGCTGCGAAGAACATGAAAAAGGGAGAAGTTGCATTGGTTACTATTCATCCTGAGTACGCATTTGGTGCATCAGAATCACAACAAGAACTGGCTATTGTTCCTGCCAACTCAACTGTGTGCTATGAAGTTGAGATGATCTCTTTTGCTAAGGTTGCGATGCTACACTTGCTCCTTTCAGTAACACTCAATCTGTACAATTTTGGTAGTATATAATTTATAGATACTTGGCTGCAGGAGAGAGAATCATGGGAAATGAATGCACAAGAAAAAATTGAGGCAGCTGCTAGGAAGAAGGAAGATGGGAATGTACTATTCAAAGCTGGCAAGTATGAGAGAGCGTCGAGGAGATATGAGAAGGTATATCCACGAAAAATCAAGTTGAAGAAATAATGCTGCTCCTATTGTAATTCTTTTGATACATTTGTCCATGTTGTGACAGGCTGTGAGCTTTATTGAGTACGATTCATCATTCAGTGACGAAGAGAAGCAGGAGGCCAAGGCACTGAAAATTATGTGCAAGCTTAACAATGCAGCGTGCAAACTGAAGCTCAAAGATTACAAGGAAGCGGAGAAGCTGTGCACGAAGGTTCCTAGCTCTTTAGGCACTTGCAAGACTAACGGTTTTGTGTATTCTAGTTTATGTGCTGACATTTGATGAGATTTGATTTTCCAGGTGTTGGAGCTTGACAATAGGAATGCAAAAGCCTTGTATAGAAGGGCGCAAGCATACATGGAGCTTGTTGATTTGGACTTGGCAGAAATGGACGTCAAAAAGGCACTCGAAATTGATCCAGAGAATCGGTATGCTAATTTTCCTTATTTGGTCAAATTAATTTCATTTATAAATGTGTTGATTAATGTGTATGTTCTACTGCATTTTGGACGACTGTTGAATTATATTATCCTCTTCGTTCATTTGATTTCTTTTTTATTTTTTTATTTTTTTTTATTTTAACTTCTCTGCTCATTTTTTTTATTTTTATCTTTCTTCGTTCTGTACCCTTGTTTTTGTAAGGCATGTGAAGTTGGAGTACAAAAATTTGAAGGAAAAAGTAAGAGAGTATAATAAGAAAGATGCACAATTTTACAGCAACATATTTGCAAAGATGAACAAGGTAGAGAAAACAAAATCGACTGTAAGCTATAAAGGCAGAGTACTTACCTGGTCAATTATATTAATGATTTGCTTGCTGGTGTTGTGTACTTTGTTTTTCTTCTTTGTTGAGGAGATGCAGAAGAGAAGAGCCAGGCAGGATCATGTGCCCATGGCAATAGATAGCAAGGCGTGATGATTATCATGACTTAGGTTCTGAGTCTTGCACTTTGTGGTGTTGTCCTGTTCATTGATCCATGAAATTGAGGAATAATATAACATTGGGTTTGCAGGTCTATGTTTTAATTGTTATTTTATATTTGCTGAACTGTATAATTTATTGTTATGGGAAATTAATTTCTTATGTAACGTCTAATTTGTTGCTCGACTTTTTAGCATTTTATTCTTATTATTTAATGATTTAAAATTGCATTTTAATTTTATTTAATTTTTATCATATTTAGAATAAATATAGCAAATAATACTATTAGTTAATATAATAAATAATACAATTTAAGTAATGAAGGATATTATAAAATATCGGGAAACAGCAATCTAAATAGAGTACTATCTTTTCTTGTATGAAATTCTTGTCACTTCCAAAGATGGGAAAAGAGAGATTATATCATGATGAGGGCAATGGTCCGAACATTCTAGCTCAGAAAAAATTATTTCATGCAGCGGCGTTCCGAACTTATATTATCATATGTGTAGTAACAAGCTCGCTAAATATGCACATGGCAATTATTCTACGGGGTGTGCTTTTTTGGAAAAAAAAAAAAACTTAATTTAAAGTCGTGAATTTTAATTTGAAAAATAAATTCTGAAAAATTATAATTTTCGTAGTAGGTATAATATCTTAATATATTTTCTTTTATTAGTTTAACGCAATTTTATTATAAAGAGTTATTGATATAAAATATTAATTTACGTGCATTTACATTTATTAAAAGCTATTTTTGTTTGTATGCGACACTTCCATGTGTCAGGAAAAAAAAAAGGCATTTTCTTGTCTGCCCTGCAGCTTTAACTTTCTCGACTTCCTTCTTATTTTATTGATATAAAATATTAATTTAGGTGCATTTGCATTTATGGTCTTTTTGTTAATTGTATGGGACACTTGGATTTCTTCTATGTGTTGGAGAGAGAGAAAAAAAAACATTTTCCCCTCTTTTGTAAACCATATTATACAAACCTATAGTCGATTCCTATAGTTTCTGACCTCCTGAAATTATTTTTGGTGTTTAATCTTGCGTAAACATCTTAGATTTGGAGGTTTTTGCACCTTTTTAATTCAAAGCCGTACATAAAGTCGACTTTCAAGTCATTTTTGGAAGAAATGTTCAAACTTAGCAGCAAAAAGTGAGTGAAATAGAATCTAAATTTAAGTAATGAAGTTGAAAGTAAGCAATTGGAGTTAGCCGAAAAAATTTAATTTTTCTCAACTTTAAGCTATTTTTTAGTAAACATTGCTGGAGAAAATTATTAAGTAAGGTTCTCCTTTATAGTATTTGAAAACTAACTTAGAAAATTCAGACAATTAAATTAATTTGGAGGATAATCGAAAGTATATGTATAATGGGTTATTTTTTGGATAAATATTAGAAGCGTGATCTTCCTATATGCACTTTAATTCCTAATTTTATCAGGATTCTGCCTCTTATGAACGGGAGAGCTATTCACTAAGCCTATAAATATCCACTCTCAATGGAGCATTAAGAGGATGAATTTTGAAAATTCAAAACCACTGTTTCGAGAGTCTAGACATTGACTCCAAAGCAGGAATCAATCTATTACACCTTAGCCCGCACTCAAAATAATCTTTTTCCTAAAATCCAACATTTTTTACATTGTTGCTTGAAGCTTCTTTATAAGGTAAGATTGGAGGCTCATCTTGTTCATCATTACCATTCACCTGTTTGGATTGTTTCTATAATCGAGGATCTCTCGGGATTCATCAACATGTGAGGCGATTCAATGTGATCCCCACGTTGATTATAGGAGTAGGTTAATGTTCTTTACTTTTTTCATTGAATTTAGTCGTTTATTAAAATGATGTAAACATTCTGGAATTGACACTTAAATTGCACGAACTTATCTTAATGCGTGATAAGGTCCCTACGGATTTATTGTTTGAATATGTGATGGTATGAGGTCCGTGTGGACCATTGTTCAATAACAATTTTATGTTCACATTATGTGCATTGTTTTGATGATTCTAACGTATGATAGTGATCTGTATTTGCGCTTCTAATATTGTATAACCATTTCATTCTTTAAAATACATGTCATTAATATCTTGGAACTACCGTGTTATTCGTATAGACTCCTTTTCACGAGGAACGTAGTCCACGCGGACATGTACTTTCAATATATGTGTTTTACGTGTGGTCTGCACGGACTCCATTTCATGAGGATCATAGACCGCATTGATATGTGTTTTATGCATGTGTGTTCCATGTCTTAGTCTGCACAGACTCCTTTTCATGAGGAGTGTGGTCCTCATGAACACATGTTCTGAAATCCAGTTTTTATGAATATTGTTGTGATGAATTTATGTTTTCCCTTTGCATGATTAATTTGACATTCTCATTCATAACCATTATTTGGGCATATACCATAATCATTCATATTTGCATTACACATGTTATTATTCGGTGTAGTACTATTATTAAGTCCTCACAAACCATAATCATGCTATGAATGCTACTCATATTAATACTTCCCAAGGATTGGAATAAGTAGAAATGTATAGGAGGATGTCATATAATAATAGAGTGGGTGGTAAACTTATGGATTTTATTGTTCAAGTAGAAAAAATGCTACATTTTTGAGAAGTAATGACTAGAGGTGTGTAGGGCATGGGTTGGTTTGGGATTTATTGAATTTTAGTCTTGTTCCAAATGTTAGGGAATGCTAAAATTTAAGATTCAACCCCATCCTATTTTTTTAACAAACCATTCCTATCCTAACCCTATTTTCAGAATAAAATGGGATGAAATTTTGAGACTCTAGGACACATCAGATGGTATGGACAAAATGCGATCAAAATATCCCATTTAAAATATATTAACCATGTAAAATAATAAATAACAAGTTTCATCCATATTTCATTTAGAATATAATAATATATTTATAAGAACAAAAATTCTTCTAAGGACATACTTTCAAAGTAGTAAAATACATGTTATTGATAACATGTGCATATATTTCTATTCAAAATATAATAAAAATAACAATAAAATCAATTAAAACAACACATATTATTAAATATATGGTATATACAATTATAGATGTGTGTGTGTGTGCACGTAAATTAATGAAAAAAAACATATGCTATTGTTGTTGTTGTTGTTATTATTATTATTATTATTAAATATATTAGTTTGGGATGTCCCACTTTAGATTCGATTTACTTTGAGATAGATAATCAGGTTGAGACAGAATGGGATGATGTTTAATTCTAGTTTTGTATCAAATTTAAATTTGGTTTAGGACTTGGGACGAGTATTGGAAAAAAATTGATATTTTGTAGTTTAGGACATTTTGGGATGGTTTTTAGGTTTGATTCAATTTGTATCCCATGCACACTCCTAGTAATGATTATCAAAGTATTAAGATGGATGAATACTCGTTGAAAGGTGTTGTATGTATATGGTTCAAGCCAAATATTCTACCTCGGATATAGGGAATGCCATGGAATGAATTTAAGCATCATTTGTGGATGCTTTTGTTCCCTTTAGTTATGAAAAATATAGAAGGAGAAGATTCATTAGCTTGAGAAGGGGAAACCAATTTATGGCAAAATTTACCAAAAGATTCTTAAGTCTTGGGAGATGTGCACTAGTGGTAATAAATAACAAGATTTGAAGACTCCATTTACATCACTAGGTTGGAATATGCTTGCAAATGTTAGCAATGGTAATGAATTGTAATTTTCAATAATTGGTAGACAATCCTAATACAATATAATAGAGTTAGAAAAGGTAGAAAAGGGAATAATTGCTAACTTAGAGGCTTTACTTTGTCAGGGTGGTTTCAGATGGGTGTTTCATAATAGAATGGTACATCCAAAAGAACTCACAAGAGAGGTAGGTATTTTTATAGGCCTAGGAGTGTTGAATGTGGATAGAGTATGAACAATTGCAGGAGAAGTTTTAGTTATGGTAGTTAGCTTTTGAGTTTAGCATTTGCTTTCTATGTAATAGCATTCATTAGAGACTATGTTACGTTGTTTTAAGCTTTTGTTTTTGACATGCTTAATTCAAGTATATGATTAGAGAATGTACACAAATGGGTTGTATACAACTTTTCTTTAGACGTCATCAGCTAGCATAGTGAGGTTGGTTAGTTCCCTTAGCAACGGTAGCCAATATGGTTAGTTTGGGTCATATTAATGCTAGCGAGGTCTTGATGCAGGATGTAGAGGTTTTAAGTAGGATTGGAAGAGCTTCAAGTCAAGCATCCACTTCAACTTAGCCTAGGCGTAATCACGCTAAGTGTTTACTCTTACACCTTAGGAGGCTTAGACTTCTAATGTTGTTGTGGCAATTATGTTGTCTTTATGTTATTTAGATGGTAGAGTGTTATTGTGTAGCACCCGCTACCCGGTCCATACACCGAACCCGAATAGAGAGCGCTACTACATACCGATATTTGATTCTGCTACCAATTAAAATCTAATTAATTAAAAACTTTTTATTAAATAAATAAATAACCAATTTCTTGACTTAAAGAGTTCTAAAAACATTGAAAATCAATTGGCATGCATATCGAGGTAAACATTGGGGTCATCGTGTCGAAAGTTCAATAGCATAACGACTATACCAGGATACTTTCGCAAATTTTTACCTACTTAAAAACACTTCTAAAACATCAATAAATACATCTCCAACTCCAGTAGGTAAACTCAGTGAGCCTCAGGCTCATCTCAAACAACATTCTCACATGCATTATCATCAATCAACGCGCAAACATGCAAAAAGTAGAAAAATAAAGCTTTTGCAATATTACAACTTTAGTTACAAAAACAACCCAAGTTATAGATTAGGCCCAATGCGTCCGGAATCACAAGAGCACTCTACTATTATTACATTTACATCATTATGTTTTTACAAAATGATTAAAATACCCATATAGGGGCTATCTTCAAAAGTCTCATGTGGTGCAGAAGCTTTGGCTCTAATTTGCTGCTTTGGTACTTACGCATCGCAAACAGGCAATGTGCTAAGCTTTCGCTTAGTGGTATAATTACTTTAACTAGATATAGCAATTTTAAGCATACATTTATGCAATATGGGTCAAATGAGTCATTTCAATACCATACATATGCACGCATTATGATAACAACATAATTCATCCAATATGATGCATACTTGTCTTTAAAAACACGAAGACCACATTAAGTCCATACTTACGACATAATCATTTTCATCATGAATTAGACTCAATTACATGCATAACTCATCCATATCTAGGTCACAACATACACATGCTTTATTTTACATGATAAAGAGCATACAAAGGTGCATTTTAATTCATTATCACAAAAATGCATCATTTTCACATATTCGGATCTCAAGACCCTATATGTGTCATGCCATCAACATCACGAGTATAAAACTCAACATAATACCACATACATCAATTAAATAGGTGTAACTCGACATTATACCAAATATATATATATCATGCACAATGAGTCATTTAAAATGCACCTAATATTATTTTATGCTTATTCATGCTATAACCACAATTATCCTTTTTATTATAATTATTTGTTTAATTTATGCCCATAATAATGAGACAACTATCTAAGGCTAGATAGAGGATAAAGGGCTACCCGAAGGTGCTAAATAGTGTACCCAAAGGCACT
>CANXYI010764193.1:0-10910 GCA_948208565.1 Hura crepitans | reverse complement strand
GCTTCTTCCCCTGCTTCCTGATCTTTCTTTGCCAGTGTTGGGATACCGTCCAACAGATGAGCCTCTTCCACTGCTGGAATAATGTCCCCGAGTAGAGCTTCTTCCCCTGCTTCCTGATCTTTCTTTGCCAGCATCGGGATACCATCCAAGAGATGAGCCTCTTCCATTGTTGGAATAGCGTCCAGGAGTAGAGCTTCTTCCCCTTGTTATCTCTCTATCATTGCCATATTCCCGTGGGTGAGCTGAGCTTCTTCCCCTCCGTTCTGTTCTTTCTTTTCCCCTTGTCGAATCTCGTGGCCGAGATAAGCTTGTTCCCCTGTGTTCTATTATTTCTTTGCCACTTGTGGAGCCCCGAGGCGTGGACGAAATTCTTCCACTGCGCTTGTCACCACCTAATCTTCCACTACTAGGGCCTGGCAATGCCAAGGTGTTTTGACTGTTTGATTGATGTTGTTGATCAAAATAACTCTTTTCCCAGGCCTCATAGAAAGCCTCAATAACACATGATACATGTAGACTATAATTTCCGCAGGTAGAAACATATGAACAACCCCCATCTGAACCACTCTTAATACAGCATTTTTGGCAGGCCATTTTAGCCTTTTTCTTCAACTGGAGAATTACATGTTCCCCAGTTAAAGTGAGCGGCAGCTTTGCACAGTGAGGGTGCATATCAAACCCCTTAGCCGAACAGTGATACAAAAATCCTTTGACATATCTTCCACAAGCATCACAAATTCTGTCGCCACTAATTGGACATTTCCTATAAAAATCAAAGCTGCAGCCCTTAAAAAGAAGGTGGTAAGTAGGAGAAGAAGGCATGGCACATTCCTTATGGAGGTAAAACCCGCATTTTCTGCATCTATAACAGGCCCCAAATCCCAGCTCTTTACACCCATCACAGAAGTAGGGCGTTGAGGGAAGTGCAAGTTTTAGAGGGTGCCTTTGGTGGCTGCGATGGTTTATTTCAGTGACTGTAGGCATGTTTTCACTCAAGTGCAGGAAAGCTCTGCACAAGAAATCTGCAATCAAGCAAATTTATCAATAAACGAGAACACCCAGTGTAGCTTAATAAACAATCATGGAACGCAGATCTCCATGTCAAAAGTCAACAAATCGGGAAGTTTCTTGCTCCTTTCTTTATTATATATATAGTGCTTCTGGTCTTTCTTTATTATCAGGATGAGCCGGATGGTTCTTTTCTTCTTCCGCGAAGCATTATACTAACAGAGATAAAAGAGAATTTTATTGATGGTCTATTATAATTGCTGGACGGCATCTCTAACATTGGTTGTAGTAATGGTGCCAATTTCCCAATCACATGAGTCAGAAGCTTCCTGGTAGGTGTAGCATTTTTTTTTTTTAATGTTACAATTGTTGACAACTACTAGTTCTGAGTTTTTATGATCATATTCTCAACAATCAATCATGCCGCTGCAGATTATTATTTTTTATTCGTCATATTCAAGGTAGCTCGTTGAAAAACACCACTAACTTTTGGATCCAAGAAAAAGCACCAATAACTTGTTATTCCTTTTTCAACATCTAGGATTTTACTTATAGTTTAAAAACTTACAAATAAAAATAAAAGATCTTTTTTTAATGTTATAAAATTGAGTTTTTATAATAAAACTAGTAGAATACCCTCGCTTCGCTAGGAAATCATTAACAATTTAAATAGAAGAATTGGTGTCTTTTTTTTTTTTTTTTAAATCTTGATGAAAGCGATGTGAAAATAAAGAATATGGAACCCAAATTATTTTTAATTAAAATTTGAACATGGCTTTTTTTTAATTAAATTTTTTAGTACCAAACTCTTTGAAGTATATGATTTTTATATATTAAATGAAACAAAATTGACGTAGAATTATTTTATTGATGGCCATTTGTTCCTCTTTTCAAAATATAAAATAAAAATGAAAACAATACATTCGTTTTAGAACTTAGAGTCTTCTTAAATTAATGATCTATTAATTGACAATTATTACAAAAAAGAACTTAAATTAAATTAAAGACTTATTAATTAATAATTATTATAAGAAAAATTTAAAAATCTCAAAACTCTAAAAAAATGGTGTGAGCACATAATTGACAAATGATACAAAATTCTACATAATGCCACTTATCAAAATTCTAAATAAACATCATTTGGACTCGGCTTTACTTTATTACTAGACATATATTTGCACTTTGTGCGGATACGATGACAATCAGTATATATATTTATTTATTTTATTTATATATAATAAAATTAAGTTTAAAAGATGTTAAATTAGAATTTTGCTATGTGGCATAGTATATAAATTTTTTACATTTTTCTATTTTGCTCTTCTTCATTTTTTTTGAATTTTAACTATGATTAGTTAATTAATTAATTAATATCATTAAAATTTTAATAATAATTAATTAATTAATGTCATTATTTCATATTATTTATATTTAGCTTTCTCTTTTATTGGCTTTGAAGAGTCAAAATTTGTAAGTATAAATAAGTGAATTTATGTATTATTCCATATTTGTTTTATTTATTTTCCTCATTTTATTATACTATATTTTGATTAGGAAACTACGATTAAATACTAATGAATTTTGTACACTACTTTTAGACTATATTTATAATACTTATTAAAGGAGAAGTGTGAAAAATTTTATTAAATGATATATAATTTTTTAATCTTTTTAGGTAATCCACTTTAAATATTATAAAAATTAATTGATAATGGTGATCTATCCGCTATATAAGGAACATATTGATATACATATTAATATATATATCGATGTATCATAATAATACCATTGTAAAATAATTATATTAAAGAAATTATTAAAAAGTTGCACAAATGTCAAAATTTACCTCTTAACTTTATAAAATAGATAGTATTTGCCCTTAAACTTTATTTTTTCTCTAAAAATTATAAAAAATACTCTCAAACTTTTTAAAATAGATGTGAAAGATAAAAATATGAAAATAGGATAATATATATATAACTCTAATATAGAGTGTATGTTTACTCATTATATGTGAAAATGTAATTAATCATACTTCTCCTTCTATAAATATTATAAATATAGCCTAAAACTAGTGTGGAAAATTCATTAGTATTTAAGCATGATTTCTTAAACAAATAAGTAAATATGAAATATATAAATTCTCTTATTTATACACATAAATTTTAGCTCTTTAAGCCAATAAAGAGGAAGTTAAATATAAATAATATCAAATAATGACATTAATTATTTAATTATGGTTAAAAATTTAATGATATTAATTAATTAATTAATTATGATTAAAATTTAAATAAAATGGAAGAAGGATAAAATAAAAAAAATGTAGAAAAAACTCCACATTATGTCACATGGCAAAATTTTACCTTAACAATTTTTAAACTCAGCTTTATATATATATATATATATATATATATATATAAACATAGATTTGTCAAATCATAACGATATATAATATTCGCTATATATGTGAGCTTTACGTCAATTCACATTAGTGATTTAATTCGAACTTAATAGCAACAAAATCTTAATTTTGTAAAGTCATATCATTTATAACATTTTGAATGACAGCACCAATTTATAATGTAAGTGAACCTCTTTCAATGCGATTTTTTCATTAATAATACTCGAATTTAAAATTTTATTGAGAATAAATAATTGTCAAACTAATTGAACCGATTAAATATTAGTTTTTTCATATATATATATATATATATATATATATTTATACGAATGGTAGGACTAGTTGGATTTTGGATGCAAATTTTTGAAAACGACATACCATGAAAGAGATTTATTAATTATCCAAGAGCGTAGATTGTCAAATATGCCGACGTTTAAAGTTGGTTCCAATCTTGTTATCACTGTCTGAATTAGAAAAAGAGAAGTAATACAATTTTTAAATTGTTAGCTATTCCAAATTCATTGTCCTTATTCCTGAGGATAATATTGACCCATGCTGATGACGATATTTCCGATCAAGATGCATAATTCGGAAAATTTTGATGCTTTTTCTGCTGGAGGTCGGATCTTTCTGTATTATAATTTGTGCAAATTCGTAGTAATGGCCCCAATTTTCCGATCATATAATAACAACAACAACAATAATTCAATCACTTTTTCATCCTCTTCTTCTATCCATATTTTTGTGACTGACCATTAATAATGATAAAATTCAGTGATAATGGACATCATTAACTCCGGAGTAAAATGTTTCAACAATAAGTGATGTAAACAAAGTGATTTGATCCCAAAAAATGGCCGAAAGAATAATTTCGAGAACTGAAGTGCTGGCGTTCCACTCACTCAGGGATAATGTTTCTTCTCCTAGTTTTGCTTGCTCTCCACCACTATTGGAATGCCATTCAAGCAATGAGCTTCTTCCCCTTGACCTTGCTTTGCCACATTCGGAATTCTGTTCATGATATGCTTCTTCCCCTTGGTCTTGTTTGCATTTTTACACATTTCGAGTTCCGTTCAAGAGATGTGCTTCTTCCCCTTGGCCTTGCTTGCGTTCTTGCATATTTGGAATCCCGTTCGATGAGATGTGCTTCTTCCCTTTAGCATTGCTTGCGATATTATACATTTTGAATTCCGTAGAAGAGATGTTCTTCTTCCCCTTAGCCTTGCTTGCGATCTTACACATTTCGAATTCCGTTCAGGAGATGTGCTTCTTCCCCTTGGCGTTGCTTGCGTTCTTACACATTTGGAATTCTGTTCATGAGATGTGCCTCTTCCCTTTAGCATTGCTTGCGAGATTACACACTTTGAATTCTGTTCAAGAGATGTTCTTCTTCCCATTAGCCTTGGTAGCATGTTGGAATTCGGTTCACGAGACGTGCTTCTTCCCCTTATCCTTGCTTGCGATCTTACACATTTCGAATTCCGTTCAAGAG
Source organism: Hura crepitans (assembly GCA_948208565.1). Taxonomy (NCBI): domain Eukaryota; kingdom Viridiplantae; phylum Streptophyta; class Magnoliopsida; order Malpighiales; family Euphorbiaceae; genus Hura; species Hura crepitans. The sequence goes on along the minus strand of CANXYI010764193.1, from coordinate 6,009 downwards.
ATGTGCTTCTTCCCCTTGGCCTTGCTTGCGTTCTTACATATTTGGAATTCCGTTCATGAGATGTGCTTCTTCCCTTTACCATTGCTTGCGATATTACACTTTTTGAATTCCGTTCAAGAGATGTTCTTCTTCCCATTAGCCTTGATACCATTTTGGGATTCGGTTCACGGGACGTGCTTCTTTCAATTAGCCTTGCTTGCGATCTTACACATTTCGAATTCCGTTCAAGAGATGTGCTTCTCCCTCTTGGCCTTGCTTGCGTTCTTAAACATTTCCCATTGGCCTCATAGAAAGCATCAATTACACATGCTACATGACGACGATATTTGCCGCAATTAGAAACATAAGACCAACCAATAGGACCCCCATCTGAAAAGCCCCTAACCCAGCATATTTGGCATGACAATTCGACATCTTTCGCCAACTGGAGTATCACATCATTCGCAATCAGAGTGATGGGGAGCTTTGAACAGTGAGGGTGCATCTCAAGCCCCTTAGCTGAGCAGTGGTACACATATCCTTTGACATCTCTTCCACATGCACTGCAAATTCTGTGGCCTCTTGTCGGAGATCTACTATGAAAGTCAAAGCTACACCGCGGAAAGAGATGGCGGAGATAAATAGGTGAGGGTGGGTTTATACATTCCTTATGAAGGTAAAACCTGCAAGTTGTGCATGCGTAGCAATCACCAAATCCTAGCTCTTTACACCCGTCGCACGTGTACGACATCGAGAGACTGACAGGTGTCAGAAAGTGCGGCATGTCTGAAAATCTAGACATGTTTTGGACAGAATTACAGAAGAATTTCGGAACTTTAGTTTTGAAGTTAGATGTAGAGGTGAATCTGACACACACTCGTATTACTCTAATTAAGTAAAACTACAAAAGATAATCGGTTGGATGTGAAAACGGGGAATCAAAACTTCAACTAACTTTCGAAGATTCTTACTTCTTTCCACATTACAAACTTTATTTTCCTGCTTTGTTGTATTAGGATTAGTTTTATTAACAGGATGATATTCCTTGAGGAATAAGTTTTGAATCAACTAAACATTATTGAAAGAGATTTTTATTGATCATCTAATGCATATTTGTCTTCAACCATGGAATGCCGGTGGGTTGGTTTGATCGTTTTTCTGTTTTTCTTAAAGGATGTGGGTTAATTACAGCGATAGTTACTCAATTTATAAATAATAACAAAATATTTTGTATTATAAAATATTTGAATTTTTAAAATTTTACAAAAAAAAATAATCGTGACCAATTTTATTAAGTTTTTTATTTACTAATAAATGATAATATAATTGTTAATATCAATTACATAACATCATGTAGGAGCATCGCATTCTTTGATAATTAAATGGACATATTATTTCTACATTTGATGTCTTTTTTATTTCAAGTATGTATGGTAATGTGACTATTGTCCGATACTAAATTCATCTTTTTTAGTTATCGAGTAATATGATGTTTTTATTTGTCCGATACACAATTAACATATTCACCATATTGAAAAAATTTTCTTTATAAGGTAGAGATCATGGGCTGAAATTGGTTAAATTTGTATATATCTTTTTCTTTTCCCTCTTTTTTGCGTGTGATTCTGCATGCAATTGCCGTTAATTTTCTGCAAAGCAAAACCTAGAAGCTATGATGGACAGAGATATATACAAAAAGAAATGCAGAAGAATGGAAATTTGATGTAGATGTAGAAGCTGCCACTCATTATTCATATAGAACTCTGATTAAGAAAACATTAAACATAAAAAAAAAAAAAAGAAAAGACAATTAATTGGATTGGAAAGAGCCAAGTGAAAAATCTAACAACTCGAAAGAAAATTCCCAGTTCTTTCTACACTATAAAATTTTTCTTCTTGTTTAGTTTATGAGTTAAATTATTAGGATTATTTAAATCAATGGGATGATTCTTTTCATACATTAGATTTTTATTAATCATCTAATGCATATTTGGTTGATTCATTAATTCTTCCAGTTTTAATATTGCGACTAAAGGACATCCAAGATGATTTCTTATGAATTCAAAGAAAGACCAGCCGGCATGCTGTCAAGCCAGTATATTATATATAAAAATTAGCATTCATTCTTCTATTTTTTTTTTTATGTCACGAAATAAAATATGGCTAGATTCATAAAAATTGATAAAAACAATAATTCTATGCACAAAAAAAATTAATTAGTAACTTCACAGTTTTCATTTTTTTTTTTATCATCACAACAGCCTAATTACATTAATTTTGAGTTTCAATTGCTTGATTAATTAAATAGAAGATTTTTTTCCTGATAGATATGTGCTATCTAAATTTATTCATATTGATCATTTGACCTTTAAATTAAACGAAAAATTACTTAGATTTTTATATTATATATTTGCATTGCTATTTAGTACATTATTCTTAATAAAAATACAAAACGTGTTAATAAATGAAAATTAATATTTTTAAGCATGATTCAACTGTTCATCGTGCATAAAATATACATGCAGTCAACCTAGTGCGTAAATCCACTTTTAATTAATTAATAATTGATAATACATCAAAATACTCAATCCAATGGGTTTGATTTATATGGTCTCATTTAAACTGAGATGAAGTATAGTTCGGGTTCAACTTGAACTTATGAAAAAAATTTATAATTCAATGTGAACAATCCAAACTAATTAAAAAAAAATTTATATTTTGTAATCGTCACATAATATCTTAGTACAGGTTATTATTTAACAAAATTTGCAAATAATTACAGTATAAGTTCTTCAAAAATAAACATATATAATTGCAACACAAGTTTTTCAAAAAATAAACATGTCCAATCAATTTTTCAATAAATAAAATTATGTATGACAATTAAAAATAAAAATTTAATCCCTAATTTGAAAAATTCTAAATATGTTATCTTTATTATATTCTTTATTTTTCTCATAATAATGAAAAATAATATTCAAATTTTAAATGGCTAATAAATCACTAATTTGAGAAATATATTTATGAATTTCTTAAACTAATTAAAGATATTTTAATTATTAAGCTAAGAAAAAGACTTAGGAAATTTAATGATTAGGTATATTTTTTAAAATTAAAAACTTAAGAACTAATATAGTAACAATCCATCTCTATATTTTCACATACAAGTTACTTTTTGATCCTTAAAAATTTTTAAAATAAAATAATTATTAATAAAATTCAGGTTGGTTATTTAGGCTTCCTCTGAATAAACCATAGTACCCTACCTAAAAATCCAAAAGTCTAAATTTTTTAACATGATCTGAATAATAAAAAAAATCTAAATTTTTTAATTGATTCGATTCGAATTGATTAGGTTAATTAACCAAATCGATTCAAGTTTTACACACTCTTACATGTACACCCTCCTAAAGGATGATATCAACTATAATATAATTTTGTCATCATCAGCTGATTTCTGACTGCGAAAGAGTCAAAAATATTTATACAAGTAAATAAAATGCTATCATCAAAATAAATAATAAAAAAGAGAGAAAATAATAACATTACACAAACAATAAAATCACTCAAAACCCTTAATCCATTTACATTATAAAAATCTCACAATTGCACATAATTATGTTAAACAAATGGAGGATCATATCCACAAAATCAATCTTAAAGTTAAATCTCATTCAAGAAGCATTAGCGACTTGACGAGAAGGCCAATAATTTATTGGTTACCAACTCCAATCCCGAGGATTTAATTATATTTATGGTCAGTAATGTTTTATCACTTTATAAGATATATAACAATAACCTTATTATATGCGTAGTTCTCTAAATTTATTCTTATCAGTCATTCAATTCTTTAAATTAATCGAAAGATTCTTAACTTTTTAAAATATTATTTTTCATTACGATTAATCCTTTATTAACATGTTTCGTGTTTTTATTAAAAATAATGCGATAAGTAATAAAGAGCTAAGTGATTGTAAATAAATAGTTTAGCAGGCTAATTATGGTCACTTTAGTAATGAAAACTAACAACTCAATGAGCTAAGTGAGCTCATGATTAATGTAAGGGACAAACTGATCGATATAAATAAATTCAAGAAGCAGTGCGTTTATTAATCATTAAAATTAAAATGATTTGTAACGATGAAAAAACCGAATTATTATTTTATTTTACATAAAGTTACTTAGACAGGATTTTAAATGTTCCAAATCCTGAAATTCCTATGTAAAATGTCACGTATTTATGCATTAAATAAAATCGACAACTTAGTAATACAACTCAAAAGGGATTTGTTAAATCCCCACATGACAGTCGTTAAGTGGAATCTAACACGGCTTAAGATGCTGGGGTGGATGTGGTTATTATTGGGGCCATCTAATATGACGCGTTAAATTGTATTTTTGAGTTATTAAAATTTTATTGAATATTTACGTGACATTCAGAATGTCTAAAATCCGACTATAGAGATTTTATGTTCAATAAAATAATAGTTTAATTATTTTTATTGTTAAAAATCATTTTATTATGATCAATTGATTATATTAAGTCAAATTCAGCAACCACATATGTCATTGATCTAGAGTAGTAGCTGCCGTACAAATGTTTAAAAATTGGATAGTAGTTAAACATGGATACGAGCATAGAAAAAGACCATCCTAGAGCGGATTCATGATAAATTATCAATCACATACATATTGCAGTTTGTAATTAAATTGATTTATCATATATCACATCCAAACAAAAAATTTCCCAGTAGCTTAAGGTTTCTATCTCATGTAATAGGAGTTTCAAGTCACCGTACCAACAAATTCTTTGAGGGAAAAAAGTAATACCATTTGTAAATATTAAGAATTTAGTTATGGTCCGCTGATTATGTTTATTTGAAAAATTTATTTTTGAATTATATAAATAAATTTTTTTTATTGAAAATGAAATAGAAGTTACTTATATAAATGAATTGAAAGTGTGGCAAATTTAATTTCTAATATAACAAAATATGTTGTGAGCACCTTCATCATGAAAAAAAAAATACAACCATAAATGAATTTTCTATTTATACCAGCATCACACTGTAAAATAAATAAATAAATAAATAAATTAGAGCAGAAAAGTACGAAAAATGATTTGTTGGTGGCAACTAACTTGGATCAAATTCTGAATAGAATCATGAGGACTTGATTCTGGGTGAAGGAGAATGGTGGTGATGACTCAATAGAAAATTAACGAGAATATGCTTGATTTGGTTTACTAGCTAGAGGAGATTCGAGCACAAGGAATCAAATAGTTAAAATGATTATAGTGAGAGTAGTGCCAATGGCGGCCATCAATGAGACCTCTCAATGTCCATAATCTCCAAATTTATATGATAAATTAAAGATGAAATTAATGTTTCATTTACCACAAATCATTATTATTTTTGTTACAGTAAGAGTCTTTCCTAAAACTTCCAAAAGCTGATACTTTGTATGGAATTTCAACAAGGAACCTTTGTTTGGCTTACTATTCCATTCTAGATATGTCTAGTACTCTATATGAAAATTTGTTCGCCTAGTTGTTCCATTCTAGATATGCCTTGCCTTGCTATTCCATTTTGGATTTGTCTCGTATTCTGTGTAGAATTTTGATTAGAAAACAATGTTTGCCTCTGTATGGAAATTTGGTTAGGAGACATTGTTTCCATCGCTATTCCATTTTAGATATTTCTGGTATTCTGCATGAAATTTCGACTAAAAGATGTTTGCCTCATTGTTCTATTTTGGATTTGGCTCGTATTTTGTGCGGAAATTTGGTTAGGAAACATTGTTTGCATCGCTATTTCATTCTGTTGGGAGATACACACGCAATATTAAATACCGAATGAATAATAGGATCGAATCTGGACCGCAACTTTTTGTAGAAGAACAGAGAAACTAAAAGAACATAGAACAGTTGAGAGAAAATTGTAGAAGAAGATGAATTCTCTTCATATTTCTTAATGAATGAAAACTGTCACTTATATACATCAAGAACACACATTAAGTGTGTGTTAAAGA
>CANXYI010764192.1:0-10126 GCA_948208565.1 Hura crepitans | reverse complement strand
GTTGCTTACCTCAAGTTTTGTACTTGCATACTTAGTCTACCTCTAGGAATTTGACTCCTGACTATATAGTTTGTATGTGATGTAAGACTTGAGCTACAAGAGTGTCTTGCCCACCTTGGGAGCTATTCTACCCAGTTCGGGTGAGTAACATCATATTGATATGTTAGATTGTGTGTCTTGATACTGACATAATTTTGGGATGACAGATACATGTATATGGAAGTATTTTTCCACATGTCAAAATTTTTGGATAAGCCTCTAGACATTTATCATGCTGTTGGAATCTTAACTTAAGCTATCTACTTTGGAGTACATAACCACATGATAATGTAATTTATAGCTAGACTTAATTAATCCAACCCTACTATTAAGATTAGTTAAACATATTATAACTCAACAAATTTAGATATAAACTCATGTTTTAATGCTCGTTATTAGTTGTTAGAGGTGACCTTAGTGTAGGATGTTACACTAGGTTCTCAAATAATTCAAAACAGTTGAAAATTTTAATTATGGTTGATTTGGAAATAAAATATGATTTTATGATTTATTGGCCCAATAATGGCTCTTGATTTTTAATTTGTGATAAGATCTAATTAATATGATTAAAATTTATTTAGCATGATATTAAAATTAGATTTCTTGAATTTTAATTAGATTAATTTGGTTTTAAGAAGAAAGTTATTCTTCTATGTGCATAAGTGGTTTTTGCACATAGAAGAACGTGCCTTATTCCTATTTCAATGCATTATGATTTAATTGCTTTTTTTGTTGTTTAATCTAATTTATGATGAATTAAAATATGGATTTTAATTTAGATCATATGTTTCCTGAAAATTAAATTAATTAATTTGGTAAAACAAGTGAGACATGAATTTAGATTTTTTGAGAGGTCAAAAACTTAAAAGGCATAATTGTTATGGCATTTGTTTAATTTGTTTTCCAAAAATTTCAGAACAAATTTTTCATGAAAATGAGATATTTAGGATGTTAATTAAATGTTTTTGGTGGTGAAAATAATTTTCACATGAAAGAGATTCATAAACTTGCTTAAATGTTAAGATTGTGCGTGATTGTGCATCATGTAATGATAATTTTTATCAGTTCATTTTGCCATGGGTTCAATAACTCAAAGGGTTATTCGAATTGTTAAAAATCATTATTATAGGTCCAAAAAAGTTCCAATGGCTTTTATAATTGATCCAAACTCATTTGTATCAATTTCAGGGTCCGAGTTGTAAAAAGTTTTAAGATTCGATTATAATTTGATTCTTAATAAACCACTACTTAAAGATTTTAATTTAAATTACAATTCAATTTGATTAGATTTTTCTTTTTTGGAAATTTATGATAATTATCATCTTGAATTTAATTAAATTAAATAAAAAAGTTGATAAAATAAATTAAATTTAGATAAGATGATTTTTGCCATGTAAATCCGAATTCTACATGGAATGTGATTCTGAGTAGAATTAGGATTCTAATCCTATTTTAATTTAAATTTCTATTTGGATTAGGACTTTAAATTAAAGATATGGATTAGGTTTTATTCTAATGTAATATGGATAATTATTATCTAAAGGGATTAGGATCAGTGAACAATTCAATTTAATTTTTTCTTCTAATTTAGAATTAGATTCTAAATGATATGCTTGCCATGTTTGATTTGATTTAAAATTCTAATGTGATTAGAACTCGCACAAAAGGATAGATATAATTTAATAATTTAATGAGATTAATAATTAAATTACATGTTTAATTTGATTAAAACTCGATATTACAAGCATATGAATATCAAAATGATCAAGACATATGAACGAAACTAGTTTTATAAGAGTTATAATGCTTGTAATAAACCTTAATTAATTTTTCAAAGTTTTAATACATGTGATGTATTATAAATGCATACTAAAGGTGTATGATGGCATGATGACTAGTTATGAAATATGACCACTGTGATTGATCATGAATCGCATGGATTTTTTCTTTGGTAAATTAGGCTTGCGTGTCATGACCTTTCTCTCATTTCTATTGTATTTCTCTTCTCATCTAACTCTTCTCACATGTAACACGAATAATTTTATTATGTAATTAGACTATATAAGGTTAGAATAAGATGAAGATATGTAAAGAGCAAATGGAGATCAAAGATTACCAAGAAAGACCAAATGAAGAAGTAGCTAGAAATGTTTTAATTATTTCTTTATTGGGTTTGTAATTCATGCATACTACCCAAGGTTTAGCCCAAACTGATTTCCTGAGGCTCAGGAAATCAATGTTGTAAAAGTTAATAACTAGATCATATATTTAATAAGATTAAATATACATGTATGATTTAATGAGATTAAATATGCAAGAGTATGCCAAAGCATGCATATGCCCTTTGTATAAGCATGCCAAAGTATGCAACAAATGATGAGACTTAAAAAGAAGAAAACCCTCAATTAATAATAAGACTTACAAACCTTCTGCTAATAAGTTTATAACTAGAGTTCTTCTTAGTATTTAGTTGTTGAGCAAACTCAAGTGTATACTACATTGAATATGTTACACACTATATTAATGGGTTTATCTTAGATAGTCTATTGGTTTGATGAGCAAACTCAAGGCTAATAGGTCTGGAGACAGATTAGGGAAATGTGTATGAGATACACATGCACCTAGATTTAGTGCCCAATGATCAGTAGTTACATGAAAATGTAATTGGCATGAAATGCCTACCATTTTTGTTATGAGTTGGGCTTGTTAGGTAAACCTAAGGTTTGACCTTAGTAAGGAATGGGTACTGTATCACTAGGAAAACCATCAGGTTTTCTTGAATCGATAATGAGGGTTATTGGTTTGCAATAAAATGGTGAGAGAACATGTGTATTTTATTAAAGACCTTATAAGATGCATTCATGTACATGAATATACTCTAACATGTTTCAATATTTAGATGCTTATTGTTTCACTACATCATAAGTATATTACCTAAATTTACTAATAATTCTTGATGCCAATATTGATTGAAATGAATTCAAAATTTAAGAATAGTTCTCATAAGTGAGAAGATAGATATATGTTGGACACATATTAGACCTCCTTCAATTGATGAATATTCCTGCTTAAAATAAGAAGCTTTTTCAAAAATACACAGGGATGGCAATGTGATTACCTCTATATCTCCTAAACTTTAGAAAGAGTAAGGGAATATGAGATGAAATAACAAATAAGCAATTTTTATGATATTATTTCATTTTAAGATAATAGAGGACACTTTAAAGGCTAAAAGTGTTGAGCTTTAATTCCATGATTTTATGATATATCAGAATTAAGGGTTAATTTTGTAATTATAAGACTTGGTAAACTTACTTAAGACTTTTCTATCCATAATTGAAATTATAGTCTAATTAGTTAAAAGCCCATAGAAGTGCAAAAAGACTAATCCTAAGAAGGGGACATTACAAAGCATGTCTAAAGGTCTCAAATGAAAAGGTAGCATATTAATGATTCAACTTCAAGTGTTAATGTTGTTAAGATTAATACTAGTATTGCTATTGATATCCACACATGGTTATTGGATAATAGATGTGCTTCTCACTTGGTTTTTAATTTATAAGGACTAAAGGGTAGTAGGAGGCTAAATAAATGTAAGGCGGACTTACGCATAGCAAACGGAGCAAAAGTTGTTGTATTAGCTGTAGGAATATATTACTTACACTTTCCTTTAAGATTAGTATTAGAACTTAATAATTGTTATTATGTTCCTTCTTTGAAATAGAATATTATTTCTTTATCTTGTCTTATTAACAAGATTTTGATATTTCCATCAATAAGAGCAAGGGTTGCTCTATTTTTAAGAATAATGTTTTATATTGTTTTGCTTCAAGTATTAATGGAATTTATATTCTTGACAATCAAAAGGAGTTATACAACATTAATACTGAAAGACTTAAGACTGATAGCTTGAAATCATCTTTCTTGTGGCATTGTTAACTTGGCCATATAAATGAGAGATGTATGACTAAGTTACATAAGTCTAATGACTTAGGCTCATTTGATTATGAATTAATTGAAACATGCAAATCTGATTTATAGGGTAAGTTGACAAAGACACCTTTTAGTGGAAAAGGTGAACATGCTAGTGGTCTTTTGTCATAGGTAAGCTAACAACAAAGTCTATAGTGAGCCTATCCCATTTCCATTCTTGAATTGCTATAGGGTGAAGTAATCCAGATGGAACTTGATACTCTACCTTTACCTACTGACAAGTAAGGCACTTTGTCATAAACTTAGATACATCTATCTTCATGCCTAGCAATTAATAAGAAACCTTCAAATCATAATACACCTTAATGCTACCAAGATGCATAGCATAAGGAGCATTATGAGCTTTTTGCAAAATCTACTTCCTTAGCTCTTGCACATCTAGTACACAAATCCTATTGTGGTAGTATAGATAACCCTCACTCTTGATCTTATACTCAGTAGGCTTTCCCTCTTAAATAACACCACACTCATTAACCTATGATTATCTTTTTGACAATCATTCACTTGCTGCAACAAATTAGGTTTCACTTGCATCTCAAATAAAAGAGCACCATTATCCATAAGCCTCAACCTAACATTCATGGCTCTCATAGTTGACATGACCTTCTTGCTAAGAGCATCTGCCACTACATTAGCTTTCTCAGGATGATAATCAATTAGGCAATTATAATCCTTGATTAATTCCATCTAGCATCTCTACCTCAAGTTTAACCCTTTCTGTGTAAAGAGATACTTTAAGCTCTTATGATCAGTATAAACATAACACTTCTATCCAAAGAGAAAGTGTCTCTAAATCTTTAGAGCAAAAACAATTGTTGTAAGCTCCAAGTTATAGCTCTAAGTTATAAGTAGAGTAGTTTTTCTCATATGGCATTAACTATCACGAAGCATATGCAATAACTTTTCCCTTTTACATCAGAACACACCCCAAACCATTATGAGATGCATCATTATAGAAGGTGAAATCCTTGCCAGATACTGACTGTGTAAGGATAGAAGCTTTCATCAACATGGCTTTTAACTTGTTAAAACTCTCTTGACATTTGTCATCCCAAACAAATTTAACATACTTCCTCAATAAACATGCCATAGGTGTTGCAATCAAAGAAAACCCTTTAACAAACCATCTATAATAGCCTACTAAACCCAAGAAACTCCTGATCTCAATTGTGTTTTTGGGTGGCTTCCACTCTAAAATAGCCTTAATCTTGCTAGGATCAACCTGCATACCCTTGACTAAAACTATATGTCCTAAGAAAGACAATTCATCCAACTAAAACTCACACTTGTTGAGTTTGTCATAAAGCTTCCCTTCTCTTAAAATCTAAAAAACCATCCTTAGATATTGTTTATGCTCTTCTTTACTCTTAAAGTAGACCAAAATGTCATTAATGAAAACATTATTCTTATAACCACCTTAACGACTTCATTTTTTGTTTCGAATATTGCCTAAATTTTATTATGATTAATACTTCCACTTAGTCACTTTAGTGTACCCCAAGTCTTGGGACACTACACATACCAAAAAAAAATACCATTTATAATATGAGATTTTCGAGGTGTTACATTGACTCTGATGAAACCTTTTCATCAATAGCCATGCTTAAATCTTTTAGGATTTTGCTAGTAATTACATCCATTATAACTATGAGATTTAGCAAATAGAACTGAGACAACTTCCCTTAATGGAAATCTATCAGAGGAAATGTATATGACACAGTTAAAGGTTTCATATCCATTGATAGCAGCAAGTTATACAAGCTTTAAAGATCCATTTATGGATTGAAGAAAGCATCTAAGAGCTAGAACATTTGATTTGTTGAGACAATCAAAAAGTTTGGTTTCTCACAAAATTCGGATAAGCCATGTGTTTACAAGAAGATTAATGGGAGTGTAGTCATTTTTCTAGTACAGTATGTTAATGACATATTACTCATGGAAAATGATGTCTCAATCCTTCAATTAAACAAGATTTAGCTATCGATAAAATTCTCCACGAAAGACCTTGGTGAAATAACCTATATATCATGGATAAGGATCTATAAAGATAGATCCAAAAGGTTGATGGGTCTTTCATAGTCTACATATATAGATAAGATGTTAAAGAGGTCTAGCATGGATCTCTCACAAAGAGGGTTCATTCTGATGCATCATGGGAAAATCCTTTCTAAATCTATGTGTCTATAGACATAAAAAGACAAGGAACACATTAGTAGAATCCCATATACATTAGCTATAGGATCCAACATGTATGTTTTGTTATATACTCAACCTGATTTAGTATTTGCTCTAAGTATCACAAGTAGATTCTATTTTGATTATGCAGAGAAAAATTGGGTGGATAGCAAAAACATCCTTAAGTAGTTAAGAAGGACTAAGGATGTATTCTTAGTATATGCAAAAGGAGATTTACGAGTTAGCAGGTATACTAATGCTAACTTATAGTCTGATAAAGACGATTACAAATCCTAATCAGGTTATATGTTATTATTTGTTAGAGGTGTAGTTAGTTGAAAGAGTTCCAAATAAGATATAACTAAAGGCTCAACCACTAAAGCAGAGTACATTTAGCTTTTGATGCAGCTAAGGAAGTAGCATGGATTAAGAAGTTCATTACCAAACTAGGAGTGATCCCTTCTATTGTTGACCCAGTACCCATGTATTCTGACAACAATAGTGCCATTACATAAGCAAAGGAACCATGGTCTCATTAATGATCCAAGCACGTTCTCAGGTATTACCATATAATTTGAGAGATAATTAGTAGGTAGGATTTAAATATTGAGAGAGTCCCCGTAGATTAGAACACTATTGATCCTCACACTAAGGTACTGACTCAAAATAAATTTGATCTCCATGTAAATTATATAGGCATTAAAACATTAGTGATTAGCTCAAGTGGAAGTGAGAGATTGTTTGTTGTATATCCTAGAGCACATTTGTAATAGGGATATTTCATGTACATTTAAATATTTATAATAAAAGGCATTCCTTGTTACATAAGTGCTCATGATTAATTCATTTGTTTGACATAGATCTTAAACTTTGTATGAAAGTCCATGGTATCATTTCACAGTGAAGAGGAAATCATGAAAAGTTTATGATGTGAGATTCCTATTGCATGCAAATGTGAAATACCAAAACTATCCTTAGTCATAGTATTTACAAGATAGGACATTATTAATGTGGATAGAGTAGCACATGCTATAGTCTTTAACTTGGTCAAACAATTGTTCTAACAAGATGTAAGCATAGTGATGCTTAGAGTTAACATATGGATACTTATTTGAGAAACAAGCTCATTAGAGATCAAAAAATGAGATCTTCACATGGATACATAATCTCTGTTAGTGAAGTTATCTCATCATATCAGTAGGTGTAAGTATCTTTTAACTAGAGATCACCAAGGTTATCTTAAATATCACACGGTATACTTTAACTCTGATGCTTACTTTGCCATGATGTATACATAGCTATGAGGTTGGGTATAGTCTGAGATACTTGAAGGTAGTTGAGTGATTAATAGAGGATTTACCACCTTGTATTATAATAAGGAGTTTATCTCACAAGTCGAATACATCTTTATTTAGAGAATCTCAAATTAGAGTGAAATGCAAGAATGAATAGATTCATAAAGGCATTTTAGGAATGAAGACATAAATATTAGAATTAACATGTTTAGCACTTGATTATACATACTTAATTAAGCAATGAGTTAACACAAGTAGAGTATGGTGAAAAGAGTAATTATATGATAACTGCATATGGAAGGGTTAAGTCAAACCCCTTAACTTTCTAATAGTTGGGTAGTCTTGATGTGTGTCAAGACACCTTTCAAGATGTGTACATAAATGAACTATTAATTGGGAATTAGTTATGGGTTCTATGAGATTGAACTATAAAAGTCCCAATTGGACTAGGTTTTTGATACATAATGCATTCCCAACATGTTTTGGAAACCTATAGGGTTACACACATAAAGAATTGAAGTGATTATCAAAGTGTTTAATATTTTAATGATATTACACATCATTGAAAGGAGAAGAAATAAAGAAGAAAAAGAGAAATCAGGCTTAGAGCCTAGTTGACAAGTTTAACCTTTTTAATTGTTAAAAAGGACTTGGGCCTTAGAGGCCCAATCAAGGGCATATTTTAATCTAATTTTAAATAGACCTTTTAAGAATTAAGAAAACCATAAATTAGGCTTATGGCTGATTTCTATTGTGGCCTAGAGAGCCTCAAAATGAAGCCTAAAAAGGTCCTCCAAGTTATATGTGCATGGACCCTTTTATTAGGCCATGTACAATAGGCAAAAAGGGCCCAATTTGTGGGTCTCCTTGAATGAGATTTAGGTCAGATTTTAAGGGTTAAAATCTAACCTAAAGAAGGTTATTTTAGAATAAATATGCTATATAAAATCAGCCAAAGTGTGTAGCCACTAAATAGATAGAAAATTCATATACCCTCCCTGTGAATTTTCAAATTCTCTAATTTTCTTATTCTCCCTTTTGAATATCTTACTAGCACCTAGATATTCAGTTGTTCTTCACTTCTTATATGGATACCTTATAGGTGTTCTTGATAAGGATCATTATGCTTTGCTATAAACTAAAAGGCAAGGAATTATCAATTAACAAATAATGATAAAATTTCTATGCTACTTAATTTTTTTGTTGTCTGTCATTTGGATTTATTGGAATCCTTATTATCATTGCTTAGTTTTGTACAAACTTTTTCATTTTTTGCTATGCATGACTTGTGAAAAACCAATGTAGGATACCCATTAATTAAAATATGGTTGATCCTTTAATTAAATAATTATCCTAGAAGAAGTTAGATTGCGTGTAAATACATTAGGCATTAGGTATAAAGGTGATTGGCTCTTATGCAAGTGGGAGATTGTTATTTATGCATGCCCTACAGATAATTATTTAAGGGTATTTATTATGTATATGACATTTCATTTATCAATTTATGGCATTATTTATTATTCAATACTAATGAATCACTACTTCAATTTTTTTTGTTCATAACTTAATCTATTTAATAATGTCCTTGGTATAAAATACACACTGTAAAAAAAATCATGAAGTGTTCATGATGTGAGATTGCTACTACATTCAAATGTTTTAATACCTTAAACATCCCAAGTTAAAGTAGTAATAAGAAAAGAAATTGTTGACACAAATAAAGTTAGCACATGTTATATTTTTTGAATGGGTTAAACGGTAGTTCTCACAAGCTATAAGCATGAGATGTTTAAAGTTAACATGCGGATGATTCTTTGAGAAAAGAGTTCATTGGAGACCTAGCAATGAGATAATCACATGGATAATTAATCTATGTTAGTGATTCAATCTCATTATAGCTGTTATGCAAATATCCTTGGATTTGAGATCACAAAAGTTATCTTGAATATTGATCACTATATTTTGACACAGTATCTTATTCCTTACCAAGAGGTATTTATAGCATGGTGATTAGGTATAAATGTGAAGTATCCAAAGATAGTTAAATAATCAATAAAGGATTCACCACCCTAAATTAAAGAAAAGGAGTTTATCTCATTGATCCTTGAAGTTGCTTTTGTTCATGAGTTTATGGCCATTACAATATGCATATGTAAATGAGATTCACTTTTGTATTACAAGAACAAATTATCAAAGTACAAGATCTAACATTATCAAGGCTTTATTAAATGTAAATTTGGTCTAGCATTGAGTTGACATAAGTCCATACTCAAGCCTGATGAGATAAAGTGTGGTGAATAGATGAACTGCATGGCAACTAGCTATGAAAGGGTATAAGTCAAAAACCATTAACTTTCTAACTATATTAATAGTTTTGATGCATGACTAGATGCCTGTTATGATTTGTACAAGAATGAATTTATTAATTGAGAATTAATAATGATTTAAAATAGTTTAAATCTAGAATCTTAATACAACTAGGATTTTTATTCATCTTTTGTTGCTAAGTTGACTTAGAAACCTAATAGGTCACACATAAGAGAAAGGGTTATTACTATAAATGGCAATCTTTTAAATGGAAATAGATGGCATTTAAGATTAAAAGAGAAGAAAAAGACAAGAAA
>CANXYI010764146.1:0-10331 GCA_948208565.1 Hura crepitans | reverse complement strand
AATATTTTAAGAATGAAGGTTAATAATATACATGGGTAAAATTAATAAACTTCATGCAAGGTATACATTTGATGAAATATAAAAAAAATAGAAATGCTTTGGCCTAAATTTCTTGATAGAATTTAGTTAATATAGATGTTTAAAATAGCATGAAATAAACTTAAGGATTGTGTTTTAATGGGTAAACAAAAGCTTGAGGGAAGAACTTAAAGATTTATTCATAGTAAGACCTAATTTAAATTAAGATGAAAGTTAAATGCCAAACCTTGTGACTTAAACTTATGCACAAGAAGGGGCTATTTGAGACTATAAAATGAGATGGCAAGAGTGCCTAGTATGGCCTACTGGGATGGCCTAATTAAGAATGGCGTGGTATTTATATAGCATGGCTCGAATGCCTAAGGTTTGGCTTTGTAAATAGCCTAATGAGTGTTTAGCTTAGGCTTATGACCTGTGTGAATCTATGGTTGGAAATTGGCCTTAAAACATGGCAATGTAGTGCAAATTAAATATGAAATAAAATTAAGCATAATATATCTCTAATATTGGTAATTATAAGGCTTAAAAATATATATATTGAGAATTTAATCGGCATAGCCCAATCATAGGAATATCATACTGGGCTAATAATTTAACAGTAAAATAAGATTCCTATCTGACTGTTTTCCATTTAAGAATATTATAAGAAACTAATTGATAAAGAAATAACCATAAAATGAGTTACTTGGCCCATTAGTTAGACACCCACTGAATGGGTTGACCGGTCAACTAGGGATAGAGTAGCTGCTAGGTGGTCAGTCCTTCTAGGGCCCACTACTAGGTATTGGTTATGGTGGGTGCAGCCGCTTAGGTTCCATAATGAGCCACTGCACTATAGGGTATTATTGTGGATTGGGATTAGTCTATGGATGGGTCCCAATGTATCCACCACAGGTGCTTATTGCTATGAGCTGTAGGTATTGGGAATGGTCTACGGACGTGTCCTTGCTATCTACTATAGGTCCTCGAGTATCAAGGAAGGTAGGTGCAACTACCTAGGCCCTAAAAGTGGGCCACTGCACAGGATACATCCTACTATCCAGTATAGTCTACCTAGTTGGGCCTAATTCTAAACTTGAATATTAATTAAAGAGAAATGTGAGTGAGCTACAGAAAGTAATTGACTAAGATTAATCCATAATCACAGAAGTGCATAAGTTTATTTGAGACTATGTCTCTATTAATATTAAAATAAGGGTTAAATAGCCATCTGAACCACTAGAGCAAATTAGTGCAGTAATCGAGAGGAAATTAATTTGTTAAAAGATTACAATAATATATAAATAAATGTAAAAGAAGATAAAATTTTTATTTGACTTTAATATGTAAGAACTCATAAAACATATATATCAGACTATTCTTATGTGTGTACAGATGAGACATACTTTTAATTAATTAAATTCACCACTGAGTTTTATACTCAGCGTACTAATGTTTTGGTGCATAAGTAAGTAGGAATAGCCAAGATGCCTAGAGATGGGTGCAGTGTAGCAGCAGAGCAAACAAGGGAAATGTATTTTATCTGTGTAATGGCACTAATGTAATAACTGTATGTTATGTGTCCAGCATACTTAGTAGCTATTATGGTTTTATAACTTGTTTAAATTTAAAATTTGTATGACTTATTTAGATATAAATGAATAAATACTTATGTGACTTGCTACGTAAGATTTATACTGAGACTAAATATAGGGCCTGAGTCTCAAGTGGGTATATGATTATGACACAACAAGAAGAAAGGAAGGCTTATAGGTGCACCTATTATCGGGTTTCTACAGGGACCTAATAGGGGTGTTACAGATAACCTTTATAAAGTTCAAGTATTTCATATTATAATACATAGAGTGAGTGTGTGATTCCTCATTTAGATTTTACATAGATGATCTAATCTTGAGTTGTATTTAACAATCTTGAAAGTGTTGAGTTCTTAATTTGTCTTCATTCACTATTTTACTGAGTAAAGTTTAAAATTAGAATAGTTCTTTAGAAAATTTAGTTAGGTTTTATTATCATCAAAACTTTGAGATGTAGCCTAATGAGCTAACAATCTTAAGTATCAAGGGCTATGCTTTAACATTAGTGCTTTTACTTCACTATGATGTATACATAGCTAGGAGATTAGGTATAGTTTTAGATTTTTGAAGGTAGTTGAGTGATGATTAGAAGATTTACCACCTCAAATTATAATAGGGAGTTTATCTCATAGTTTTAATATATCTTTATTCAAGAAATCTTTATCCAAAGTGAAATGCAAGTGTGAATGAGATTCATAAAGGCATTTTGGGAATAAAGATATAAATATTAGAATTAACATGTTTAGGGCTTAATTAGATGTACTTAATTAAACACTGAATTGGCACAAGTTCATACTCAAACCTAAATGAGATAAAAGCATAGTGAAAAGACAAATTACACAGTAACTATATATGGAATGGTTAAGTCAACCCACTTGACTTTCTGACACTTAGGTAGTCTTGATGTGTGGCTAAACACCATTCAAGACTTATACATAAGTGAATTATTAATTAGGAATTAATTGGATTCAATGAGATTGAACCACAAGATTCCTAGTTGCACTAGGACTCTAATTCATTATATATTGCCAACATGATTTCTAAACCTATAGGGTCACAAACTAAAAAAAGTGAAAAGAGATTTAACGTGTTTGAATGGTTTAATGATATTAGATATCATTAAAAGATGTAGGAAAAATAAAGAATAGACAATTAGTTTTAGAGCCCAATTAGCATGTCCATAGTTAGAAACTACGGTTTCTAAGGGTTGGGCCTTAAGGGGCCCAATTTGATAGGCTATTTTGGTCAGATTTAAATGAGCCTTTTAAGATTTAAAAAAAAAAAACCATATATGAGGCCATTAGCTAATCAAATATGAGGCCTTATTGAGTCTCATCGATTTTGCCTAAATAAGCTAATGTGAAGAAGCGCATAAACCCAATTTTGGGCCTATACGCATAGTCTAATTAAAAGCCCATTTCATGGGCTTTTAAGGGTTTGGCTTGGTCTAATTTTATGGGTTAATAATATAACCTAAAATTTTTTAAAAGGGACTTCTTATGTTCAGCCAACATGAAGCATTTATAGCCACTACGCGTATAGTCTTGTTACGCATATAGAATTTTTTCTTTCTCCTTCATTTGCACAAATTCCTTAATAGCACATAGGAATTCATGTAACCTCTCTCCTCTAGCTTCTTATGTGGAGACCTTGGAGGTGTTCCCAATAAGGATCACTATGGTTTGCAATAACTTTTTGAGGTGAGTAGAAGAAAGAAATCGCGTGTGTTCATAGGTAATGGTAAACAACATTTACGCTATTATGTTTTCTATTAATTATGAATTTTGAATCTTTCGGGTTTGTTACCTTTGTATAATCTTTATAAAAATTTTAATTATTCCACTACAAATATATGATGAAAACCAACATTGGTATTAGAGCCAAGTTTTTGAAAGGTTTAAAATTATTGAGAATTATGGTTATAATTGAATATGCATAAAATATGATTTTATGTAATTTTGGTTTTATGTTGGTTTATGATTTTTAATTTGCTATTTAAATCAATTTTAATTTGATTAATAAAGATTTGACATGATTTAAAATCATATTTCTTAATCTAAAGTTTTATCGAAGCAGTTTTAATAAAGGAAAATTTCTCATATGTGTATATGAGGATTTTGCACATAAGAGGATGTCAATTGATTTGATTTTCATACTTGATTGATTTAATTGCTCTTTTGGTGATTTAATATGATATATGATGAGTTAAAATATAATTTTAATTTTGGTCTTATGTGTTAGATTTTCTCAATCATATGTAGTGAAAAATTAAAATATTTAAGGAAAGCTAAATGTAGATAATAGACCCAAATGATTTAAAACTCATCATTAATCAACTAATCTAGTAGCATTCAATTTATTACCATTTAACTATGATTTCGTATTCCTTCTCACAAGCACTTCTCACCAAGTGATCACAAACCACATTGATCCTCTTTGAGGACACCTCCAAGATAATCCACATAAGAAGTAAAAAAAAGTGTACTGCATAAAATTCTAAGTGTTAGTATTAATTTAGTGAGGATGAAAGTAGGAGAAGAGGAAAAGCAATGTTTTTGATTATTCTATACATGTACTTCCTAAAGCAATAAAATGCATATTGAGGCTAAAGCATTTTAGTGGTATTTATACTTTTAAAACAACCTTAATTAAGTCAATTTTTTACATTTAAAAGCTAACTTGATTTGGCCTAAAATAAGCCCACAAAATAAGTTCACTTTGACCCTTCTGCATAAAGGCCTTCAGAAGGCTTTATATGCTATCTACTTTGGCCTTATATTCATTAATCATATATGGCTTAGAAAGGCCCCATTTTAGATTAATAAATTGTCCTATTTAAGGCCTTTTTAATTCTTTAAAACACCATAATAAAATAATTATAAGAATAATCAAACTTTGGGCTCAACAATACCCTATTCTAGAAGCCCTAATTTCTAGATTACACATTTGTAATTGGATTCCAAGCCCATTTGCTTATTTCTTCTTTTTTATTCATTTTCCATTGATATCCCATATTATTAAAACATTAAAACTCATTGAATCTTATTTTGCTTCTTTAGGTGTGTGACCCTATGGGTTCCCAAGGTAGCTTGGCAGCACACAGTGAAATAGAGGCCTAATCCAACTAGGACTTCATAGATTTAATCTTATTGAATTGATATATATTCTCCAATTGATATATTACTTTTGTACAATTTAAGAGTCAAAAGTCAAGTGGTTTGACATAACCCTTCTATGTCTAGTTTTGGTGTAATAAACGCCTTTGACCATCTTTTATCCCATCTAATTTTGAGTATGGACTTGTTTCAACTTAAAGCTTAACTTTGTACTAATTAAGTCTTGGACATGTTCATTTTGATAATTTCACCTTTATTCCAAAAAATTTCCATTGTGAATCCCATTCACACATGGCACTTTACTTTGGCCAAAGATTACTCAATAAAGATTACTCATCAGATATGTCATGGGTGGTGAATCCTTTATGGATTACTACCCTATCTTTAAATATGTCATGCCATACTGAAACACCTAACTACGTGTACTTCTTATTTGAAGTAAAAGCTTTAGAGTCAAAGTATGTCACTCCATATTTAAGATAGTTAGATGTCACTCCATATTTAAAATAGTTAGTGATCTCAAGTATAAGGATACTTGCACCAGTGATATGATGAGATAGTTTTATTGCCATTGATTAATCATCCATATGAAGCTCTCTTGTGGTTACTTCCTAAGTAAGCTTCTACATGTTAACTCCAAGCATCTATATGCTTATAGCTTGTAATACCTACTATTTGATCTAATAAAAAAGTATACTATATGTTGATCTTTCTGTATCAATAATAGCCCATGGTTTTAATGCTATGATCAAGGATATTTAGGTATTATCACATTTGCATGCAATAAGAATCTCAAATCTTGAAAATTCTTGATTTCCTTTGCACTGTAATTTTATACTAGGGACTTTATAACATGATTTAAAACATTGCAAAAAATTATAAGTAATATGTAAAAGTGCCATAATATAAAGAGAAATGCCATTTATTTTATTTCACAAGGTTTAAATACATGGATACAACCTTAGTATATGAGTTCTAGGGCATATAACTAACTGTCACCCATGAACTAAATGTCTATAGAGTTTACATGTTGATCAAACTTCCCTTCTGATAGTGCCTTCATGTGAGGATCAGTTGCATTCAGATCTATAGGGATCTTTTTAATCTTTATACCCTATCTACCGATGATCTCCCTAATTAGATGGTACATTGAAGAACATTTTTAGATCACTAATGAGACCATAGTTCATGAGCTTATGTAATAGCCCTATTGTATTCATAATACAAATGTATTAGATCAATAATGCTTGTAAGCACTCTAAGTTTAGAAATGATCTACATGATCCAAACAACTTCTTTAGTTGTATCAAAAGCTACTATGTACTCAGCCTCAGTGGTAGAATCCACAGTCATATCCTACTTAGAACTCTTCCAAAAAAATTGATCCTTCACACATAATGCATATGTGTCTAGATCGAGATTTACATTTATCTTTATCGAATCAAAAGCTAGCATTAGTATACCCACTAACCTATAAATCTCCTTCTCTATATACTTAGAATAAATCCTTTATCTTTCTTAAGTAATTAAGGATATTCTTGATAGCCACCTAATGTTCTTCTCTATAAGTGGATTGGAATCTACTTGTGATATTCAAAGTAAATGACACATCGGGTCTTGTACATAACATAGCGTACATGATAGATCCTATAGCCAAAGCATATAGGATCCTACTAATATGCTCTCTTCTATTATGTCTTGGGATATATAGATTTATAAAGATTTTTCCTATACGACATAGGATAAAAACCTATCTTGGATATTTCCATGCGAAACCCCTTTATCATCTTATCTATATACGTAGATTGTGAAAAACTAAGAAACCTTCTAGATCTATCTTTATATATCCTAATGCCTAAGATATAGGTCACTTTTGTAAGTTTTTTCATAGAGAACTATTTACTCAACAAAACCTTGATTGACTAGAGGAGAGACATCATTTTCTATCAATAGTACATCATCTACATAGAACCTAAGGAAAATAATTACACTCCTACTAACTTTCTTGTAAACACATAGCTCATCCATATTTTGTGAGAAACCAAAATCTTTGGTTGTCTAATCAAAATGGATGTTCCAACTCCTAGAAGCTTGCTTCAATCCATAAATAGATCTTTGAAGCTTGCAAACCTGATTGCCATCTACGGATGTAAAACCTTAGGGTTGTGTCATATACACTTCCTTTAACAATTTTTTATTAAAGAATGTTTACTTGATAGGCTTCTTTTAATAAAATGAGAGACTGACTTGTGTAACCGATCCCTATGTGTCGATGCTAGCATATCTAGGGCCCTAATGCCTAGCTCAAATGGAGAGGCCTAGCAAGATATGAGAAATGCTAAAGCTTGCTTGTTAATATAAAACTAACTATTTTAAAACCTCATACCAACCAATACCAAGACAAAGGTGGTAAAACATAACCATTTGGCTAATGCATTCATTCACATACACTGATTATAGTGTGCCATATTGCACCATCATGTTACTTTTTCTCTCAATTCAATGCACCAATTTGTGTGGTTAGGAGTAAAGCATCCCAAAGTTAGCTCATTAGGTATGGAGATGCATTGAGAACCCTAATTTCTTTCTTTAAAGCCATTTCTTTTCCTGTCCTCGTACCCTCACATGGCACTTCACTTTCAATTTTTTGAAAGAATCTAATTTCTTTATTAATTCAGGGGAAAGGAACCGTATACCAGTTGGGAAGCTAGACATCATGTAAGTGGCTTGATGAGGATAACTATGTTGACACATCAAAGTTAGTTGCTGGCATAATAAGGTCGTGCCTTACCACACTACGTGTTCACTTCTTCTTTTTTTCATTTTTTCCCTTTTTAAAGCTCAAAGCTTGATTTCTTAGGAAGGTGATACTAGGAATGTAAATTTCCTTATCAAAAAGGCATTCTCATATAAGGGATATGTGCAGTATGAAATAGCTTATTGAAAGAGTGTCAAAGAGCTTTTGAGGACCTAAAACAAGCAATGATTAATGATCTTGTAGCCAAAAAGGTATATTGGTTAAGGGAGAAATAAGTCTTTTTATT
Organism: Hura crepitans; assembly: GCA_948208565.1. NCBI lineage: Eukaryota > Viridiplantae > Streptophyta > Magnoliopsida > Malpighiales > Euphorbiaceae > Hura > Hura crepitans. Next base: position 2,558 of record CANXYI010764146.1, on the reverse strand, counting down.
AAAAGCTCTTTCTTTACTTTACATCCATTTTCTAAATCTCATAATCATAATGAATAACTATAGCAAGCAGAATCCGAATGGATTTAAGCATTGCAATAAGAGAAAAAGTCTTATCAAAGTCAGTTTCTTCTCTTTGATGATAGCCTTTTGCCACCAATCAAGCTTATAAGTAATCATATTACCTTCCATGTCAATCTTCTTCTTAAAGACCTATTTGCACTTTATCTCTTTAGGTAGATCAATCAAGGTCTATACCTAGTTATAACACATGGAATCCATTTTGGATTTCATAGCCTTAAGCAATAAGTCTAATTCTGAACTCCTCAGAACCACCTTATAGATTTTAAGCTTATGGACCTCTAATACGATCATTTCTTTGTCTTAGTCCATGAGAAATTAATATCTCTTTGGAATAGTCCTAACCCTAGTATATCATTTAGGAACTTGTGTTTCAATAGGTTCTTCTATTATCACTATAAGTACATAGGGATCATTTAGTTAATTTGCTTTTATCTGGGGATCTTGAACTTCATCAAGTTTAACTTTATTCTTATTGTCTTCCATGAGAAACTCTTTTTCTAGAAAGGTTACATGCTTTGAAACAAACACCTTTTATTCCAAAGGATGATAGAAATAGTATCCCAAAGTTTTCTATGGATACCCCATAAATAAGTATATGTCAAACTTAGCTTCAAGCTTATCTAAAATTATTCTCTTTATGTAGGGCATCCCTGTACCTTGATATATGAAAGAATAGGTTTCTTGTTATACCATATCTCATATGGTATAACCTCAACTGAATTTTATAGAACTCTATTTAAAATATAAACAATAGTTTTTAATACATACCCCCAAAAGGACAAAGGTAAGTCTGTAAGACTTATGGTGGATCGAACCATATCAAGTAGGGTTTGGTTTCTCTTTTCAAATACCCTATTATGATATGGTGTATAAGGAGGAGTCCATTGAGACAATATACCATTGTCTCTTAAATAACCCTAAAATTCTTAACTCAAGTATTCATCACCTCTATTAGATCAAAGAGTTTTAATACTTTTGTAATGACTCAAAAATCCCAACTCTTGTGAATAGTACTTCCTAGGATGAATAGTGCTTCTTGAAACTCGAATTGCACTAATCGTACCAATGGGGAGTATTAATTATAAGAGAATTTTGGGCAAAGTTTGAAGCCAATCCAAAGTCATTTGGATGGTTAAAAACACTAGTTAAGATTTTACAGTAGTATCTTATGAATAATGCCGTAGGTAAAGCTGAACCGTAAAATAAATAAAAAGTTGTTCAAAATAATTTGAAAATATTACAACCTGATACTCAAATATTCCAAATAATCCAATGGCTTTGGAATCAAAATTTTATGAGTTCGTGAAATTTTAGGGACAGAGATGGGGGAAAACCAACTGTTCTATTAGTTATAATTATTTTTCAAAGGAAGGAAAAATTATTTTTGTGGAAGGGTATAAATAAGGGAATTTTTCAATCCAGCCATTCATACCATACATCATCTCCTCCTCCCAATTCCCTCCATTTTTTCGCCACTCTCTCTCTCTCTCTCTTTCTTTTGTGGTTTTTCCTTCCACGGATGGACCCACTATATGAGATTATACTTGAAATAACGAGCATTTTGAGATGAGTCTATGGACACCAAAATCGATCAAAACGGCAGAGTATTTCAAAAGGAAAATAAAGAAGAAAATTGAGGTAAATAGTAACCTTCTCTCTCTCAGGTTTTCTTTTTTTGCAAATTTTTTTTCATGGGTTCCTAGGGTGTTGTAGAGCACATATCTAGGCTCGAAATATTTTTTTGACTTCAAGATTATTTTATATTAATTTTTTATTTTTGTGCCCTTTTGTATCCGTAGGCAATATGACAACCCAAGCCTCTCGAGGGATGGAGAAGGCCTAAGCCAACTTCGAAGGTCTCGTACGACTTTGTTTGGTATTTGTAATCACTTTGATTTGGCATAATTACTTAATTAATGCATTATGTGTTTTATGTCATATTTGTAATAAATGGCATTAAATGCTTAAAAATAGAAATAAATGTTATAAATGTAATTTATGATATATGGAATGATAAAAGTATGATATGTGATAGTTTACAATAGTTATGAGGAATACTATTGCAAGAATAATGATTTTAAGCTTATAAATGCATTACACGAGATAAAAACTGATTATGCCATGTTATGTGGTGTAAGCATAGAAATACTTGTGTATGGTCATTTTATGATTTGAAACATGTATAATGGATGTAATGGGTACTAGAATGCCATGAAATGAATTGATATACCAATATGCGACATTTCGCCTACTTGAACTGTTAAGCGTGCTAATATGCGTGTAGATGTTCTTATCAATTAGAAGGTGTTGTGTGTGCATGAATGCGTTGTGTTTATATGTAAAAATGGATTTCTGAGATATAATGGACATATACATGTTACAAATGCATGTTGAGGTTATGTATGACCGTTTGGGTATTAATGTTGGAAAAATGCCAATAAATGATTGTTGAGTCGATATTCATGTTTTTATGTGAC
>CANXYI010764107.1:0-10116 GCA_948208565.1 Hura crepitans | reverse complement strand
ATATATTATAACATTTATCAATCCCTTATCATTCAAGCATATGTAATTCTTAATTCAAATTGCGTCACCTTTACATGTATAGAAGTAAATTGTAGTACTTTAAGGAAAACAATAATGTCTATTATACATCCAAAAAAGCAGGTTATTTATTATTTATTAATTGACTTGACAACTACCCGTAATTCCTTAAGAATTGACGGTAATTGCCCAACTCTAATAGGAGATTGGCATGTATTGAAATACACTTAATTGTGACTTTTGATTAAGGAAATATAAACCCATTTTATTAGAAATCACCAGTTAATTATGTATAAAATAGCTTAATGTGGAAGTTCGGTTTTAGCATGTGAAGCAAGTTGTTTACTAGTTATTACAACCCCAAAAATAAGTAATGAAATGTAAATAGTACAAACCAAGGAGGCAATCTATAGTCCTAAGATGGGCCCGCTTTTGCATCGCTAGGTCTGTGTGGACATAGAAGGGAACGGTGCTTAGTTTTTATGGACTATTGGCAAAGAAGAATTAAGTTCGTCTCATACTTTTACTCTAGTGCAGGGTCCAGTCGACAACTCAAAAAATGTCAAAGCCAAATGAGTTAGATCAAAGTTATTAATACACGAATGAGTAAGACCATAAACATACTTAATATGGATGCATTATGTATCATGAATCATAACAACAAAACACATGCTGAGAGGTTATAATGCAAATTTTCGCATATAAGTTTGTGTGGATGTATAGCCCTTATGACAGGGAGTCCGTGTGGACATTCTCCAATTTTATGCACTTAATCATATATTTTCATCATCCATGGATATATGTATTAGTGTACACCAAATACTCTATATTTTGACATGGTATCACAAGAGTAATAATCATGCTCATAAAATATAAGTCCGTGTGAACAAAGAAACCTATCTAACATACATAAATTAAGGCCGTACAGACTAACCTATATGCTTATGTTTAAAGACACTAGTTCCGTGCAGACTTAGTCACATAAAAGATTAGATTCATGAGATAAAATTAACATCATATGGCATGTTGAATACTGACTACAAGTATCAATTATACATTCTATACTTCAAATATAATTAGCCTACTCATCATTAATATGGGTAGGGATAATAAAGTATCACCTCACATATAAATAATTTTGGAGATCATTGGCTTCTAAAAACATTAGAGAATTTATCTATGGACCTCAGATATTACCTGGATAAAAGTATCTCATCAAACACTAGCACAAAGAACCTTTGTATTCAAGTGAAAGTGGTTTAATTCTCCTTTGTATCAATTCTCCCAATGTCTCCCAGTACCCTCTGCTACTAGAATGTATGTAAAATATATTGCTTTCTCAATTTTCCAATCTCTCCCTCCTCTATTGATATAGAGAAGTATTTATACTTCTTTTTTTTAGGTTTTCTAGCCCATTCCATCCAAAAGAAAGTCCTAATCCTTAAAGGATTCTCCCTCCCTAAAGATCATGTACGCACCCGAGGAATGCTAGCAGCTGCTAGGACTCCTTTGTTGACCAATTAACCTATCCAAATTGTCTAATTCTATGGGATAATTACCATTATAATTTAAGTTTCACCTTCTTATGTAATTTTTAATCCATAATGCCTTATTTGCAATATCTATATAGTTATGTTAATACACCATCACATTTATGAGTATACAGTTACCACTTATATTTCCATATATGATTTTAACCTCATATAGGTCATAATTATCGCTATAGCTCAAATAATAGCTCATCACTTGATTTTACTCATTTCTATCATATGTAAACCTTAACACCAAAAGTGCATTTCCATGTCATTATGTTCACATTAGAAACTTATTCATCATATGCCTATGAAAGATCATCATCATTCAGCCACACTAATTTTTTAAGCATATTTGCATCAATGAAGTATATACATTATTCATTATCTCTCATAAAACTTCTATATGATTAAATTAATCATATAAAGTGGCAAGTACATACTTTTCAACCACTATCATGATATACACACTTATATACTTTCATATTGTAACATAACGACACATAAGCTCATTTTTATCAAGTAACTTTTTTTCTAACTATATAACATTACATCTTCATATAAACAATATCTATGAGCATTTATTTATAACACATCACATTACATTTTCACATCACTCAATTCAAACAATTTCAAATAGTCATTCAGCCAAATTATTAGATACCATTAATACTAAAATACATCATATGCTCATTATCATGATATTGTCATATACTTAAACATATTTCATAGCTTTATAAGGCACAAACATACACATCCTCTACTTAGAGGCATTCGACTTCACTTGCTAATTACCTTACACATACTAAATTAACATATTTATAGCATTACTCATAACCACATACTATCAAATTTGCACATTTACATAAATCTTCTTCAATGTATCACATACACATATCACTTGTTATATAATTTGGCTACCATAAAGAATACACATAGCTATTACATTTCCACCACTTAGTCGTTATTTATTACAAGCCTAACATGCCATTGCATCTATCATTGAATTACAAACCATTTAACATAGTAAACATTAAATTCCCATTCACATGTACACTTACACAAAAATATTAATCACATATAACACATGCCTACATGAATACACTTATAATTATAGTCAAAATACACATAAAACCATGATCAGCCTTTTTTTCCCCTTTCCTCTACTCGGCTCCATTTTCTCTACATACATATTGTCACACCTTTTACCCAATTTGGTTGTCAAACCCAAATAAGAGATGCCCATAGAAATGCATTATACAAAATTTTATCATATTTTAAATCATTAAAACTTCATTTTATGCCATGTTAACAAAACAAGTCTTTATAAAAATATGGGTTAACAAAAACTTTTCAAAATCTAGGTTCGATTCACATCTTAGAATTTTTTTGCCTAAAATCTAGTAGCATAACAGTTGTATTGGGACAGTAACCCAAATGTCAATAGTAGCCTATATAGTTAAACATAATTCTATAAACATTTCCAACTCATTCCCTAAGTCTTGTTATCCTCTTGAACACTTAAATCAATTAACATCTCAAAATCACAAACCATAAAAAAAATAATATCATACAACCATAATCGATTAAATTGACTTTAATAAAGTTATAAATGTTTGAAATGCAAAATTTACATTTACATACAACTTAGGCCCATTTTTCAAAAAATTACATCACATGAGTTCTTTACAATAATACATCACATAATATAGATACATTATGGATGCTTGGATTTTAGGTACAAAATTTTTCTAGGGATTTAGACATTAACCCGACTCAAGAAGCTTATAATGTAACCGAAATTGAAGAAAAAATATGAATCTATGTTGATAATAGAGGGCTTAGGCCGACACGAGCGTAGGGAAAAAGCCCCTATGGTATAGACTCACTTAGTTTTTGATCCTATAATGATATATAGAGACAAGCCTATGCAATAAGGTAAGAAACCTAAAACCATTTTCTATATATACCATCATGATGTAAGTCTACATGGACTAAGATAGAACTAGCCTAGAGGAACAAGAACCACAATCTATAGTCCGCTAGGACAAATAAAAGACAGGGTCTGCATGAACCTATGAACCTTAAACCAAGGTCTATATAGACCTTTTAATGAAATGCTTTTACAAGCATAATTTTCCTATTTCGTGTATGATTCCTAATCCTATTAGAACTCTTTTCCTTTTAAATAAAAGAACTACTTTAAAACACTATAAATAACCCTTCCATCTAGTTATTTTAGTGGAGAATAATCATCACAAATTATTACAAAATTTTTGAGAGTTTAAGAAGTAAACTTCATTGCAAGATTTGCTCTACTTGTCCTTCAGCCCTTATTAATAATTATCATTCTTTTAAAATCATACCTTTTGTCTTATTGCTTAGAGTATTAACCAAGGTAAGATCTGAAGCCTCTATTATCATATTTTTTTTAATTTTATGTTCTCTATTTTTTTATGAACTAATGATCTCCCATGATTAATTGACATGTGAAGTGATTCTAGGTAATCTCTATGTCGATTATTAGAGTAGGTTAACATTTTAAATTAGTTTCAACATATTTTAATCATTCATGATAATATTATAATCACACTTACTTTTTGGAATTGATGCCAAAAACTGCACGAACCTATTTTAATGGACATTAAGGTCCGCACTAACTTATTATTTGAATACATGCACACACACGCACACATACACACAAACACACACACATGTATGCATGCACAGACACACACACATATATACATAGACACACATATACATGCACACACACACACACACACACACACATATATATATATATATAAAATTAAGTTCATACAAACTAATGTTCTATAATAGTATTATTTTCATCTTCTGTGTTCTATTTTAACACATTTTATTAAACACTATAACAAGTTATTGATTTGTATTCATATCATGTATGCCATTTCTAATATTTTCTAATATTTCCATTATTTAATATGCATATTATTAATATTCTGGAAATAACATTAGGTCCATATAGACTTATTTTCATGAAAAGTATAGTTCACACTGACATATGTTTTGAAAACATATGTTTCATATATAATCCATACGAATTTAGTAGTGTTAAAATTATTTATGTTTTTCTTTCCATTTTTAATTGTTTCAATCATCATCACATTCATAACAATTATTTATGTATATTTCATAACCATCCATATACACATTGTCATGTATTATTGATAATCCTATTGGGCACTGTTATTAGGCCCTTACATACCTCTGTCTCTGTTACTAATTATTTTCTCTTAACTTAAGTGAAATTGACAAACCATGTAGCATATGATGTATGGATGGACATATCTATTGCCATATGTTATAGTCCACACAGATAAAGATCGAGGACTATAAAGAGTCCACACGGACTTAGCAATGTAGAAAGGGGACCGAATATTTATTCCTTATTTACTTATTAGTGTTATACCTTTTCTCTCTTTTGCTTACCTTCACATTGTTATAGATAGTTTAACAACTTATTTTACACATAAAAAACCCAACCTCACATCAATGATTTTTCTATCTAACTAATTAGTGTTTTTATAACAAAAAAAAAATTGAGTTTTCCTTTATAAAAGTCACATAAAAATGTATCTAAAGTAAAGGCCAATCTCTTAAAGATAGGAGTTGAGCAATTACTACTAATTCTTATGGAATTACAGGTAATTGTTAGGTCCAATAATAATTAATCAATGACTCGATTTGTGGATGCTTAATTTACATTTATGCTTTATTATACATTTTGAATATTGCAACTTATTTTCTCTATGTGAAAAGGTGACATGTATGATTTTAACTAAAATGCTTGCTTGATTTGGATGGGATTGATAAATTTTGGAATATAAATGAAGGTATATTATTAGGGCATTAATAAGATCTAATTTTGAACCCTTTATAAGCAAAAGATTAATGGTCTTAGTATAGAGCCAAGTGGTGACTCTATACACTAATTGCCTTATCCTTGGTACAACAAAAATCTACAGTGGTGACTCTATTGGGGACTAATAAATGAATCTGAATTGCCCAAATAATATACCTTATAATATTATAATTTTTATCATCTTATACATTTCATGTTATATAAACTTTATCTGTTTCTACCTTGTATGATGTGGAAAACCATTAACTCATTTTTTATTCAAGAATGAGGAATTGCTAGCATATCCATCAGTCCTAAGCCTTATACCTTTAAGTGTATCAAATGGTGAACTAACCAGTCACTATTATCCTTGATTGGAAAAGTCCATTATGAGGGACCCTCACTTGTGGGAACCATAATGCCTTTTTAGGCAGAAGCATGAAGCCTATATAGTTAAGCTTAGTAATTCCCCTAAGTTTAATAATCATAAGTGTTTGTGATTACACTATGATTGCTATATAGGCCTATTACATTTAACCATATTTAAAGTGGAACAAGCCCATGGTGCCTTTTATCTTGAATGGAACTAACCTAATTTCTCCTCAAATAATATTTACATTTTATAAGCCATCATTCTCATATGCACTTTAAATATGAGAGGTCAATGGGCCTAATTAGACCTATAGACAAACCTATCCATCCCCAAATGATGCTTAGGTAAGCTTGCCTAAGATGAATTACTAAGACTGCATACATGGGAGTAATAAGATTGGAAGGCATATTGCTTGTGTTTGTCCTTTTTCACCGAACATGTATCCTCTTTTGTGTTTATTTGCACATGTATAACATTATAGTGTACATAGTTTATGACATAAATTTCTTTCTTTTATGAAAACTCAATTTGTAAATATAAATTGTAGCATACTTTATCCTTACATAGCTCATTCATAACATAAGCTTTTACTTTTCCATAATTCCATGTAATAATTTGGTACACATGCATTATGAACAAGTACACTTCACACTAGCACATGACACAATAACCATGCATCAAATATTAACATCTTCTAAAAATTCTTTAACTTCTTTATCATGCATCTTTTGATCTCACTCTTACATTAACTCACCATGCCATGTATCCATAAATATGCATGCATCATATTTGTTCTTGAAACATCATTGATACCAAAAGCACATGTTACATATTTAACCCTAGAAAGCTCCCGATGTTATGAATAGTACTTCTCTAGACGTGAACAATCTTTCCCATGGTTAGGTCACACTAATCTTACTAAATGGAAGTATTAATTAAAACATAATTTTGGGTGAAATTTGAACACAAAATGAAGTCGTTTAGGTGGTTAAAAATGATAGTTAAGTTTTATGACAATGTCATGTGAATAGTGGCCTAATTTTAGTTGAACTGTAAAATATTCATGAAGTTGCACTAAAAATTTTAGGATTAATACAATATGATGCTTAAAAATTTTAATTAGCCTATTGGCACTAGAATTAGAATTTTTAGAGATGAGAAAGTATTTTTACTAAAATTAGGTAATTGTAAAAATTATTTTATTAATTGATTTTTTGCATTTTTTATCACAAATTTTTAAAAGCTTTTGAGGTTTGATTTATGGATAATTATTGGTCTCTCTGATTTTTGAAATGAGGCAAGAAAATTGAAAACAAAAGGGACTATATAATGGTTAACAAATGGTCAAAGGAGTAATAGTTTCTTCTTCCATTACTTATTCACAATTGATGCTATAAGGAACCACAAAGGATTAATTTTTCCTTCTCCTCACCTCTAATTTTGGCCTGTATTCTTCCATTTGACCCTCTAGTCTAAGCCTCCATAACCTCTAGAAGTCAATTATACCTTGATATATGTAAAAAATAAGATAAAAGCTTAATTTTATGTCTCAATGAATAGTACCCTAAAATTGTATCAGGTAAGATTTTTTGAATTCTAATGTTTTTCCCTTATTCCTTTGGTGTCCAAGGTTATGTCTATGTAGTCAGGTTTGTCATTTTAGTGTCTGTTTAATTTATTACTAATTTTTATGCATTGAATCAGTCATGGGTAGTTGAGGAATCTGACAAAACTTAAGAAAGAAAAGGAAGAGCAAGGTCTAAGTGATCCTTAAGAGTGCATTTTGACTCTCTTAGTATGTGTAATCGACAAAATTATGGAAATTTAATTATGCCCTAATATTGCCATAATATGTTATTAATGAGGGTTATGTTTCAAATGCATATGTAAGCTTATAATAGGCACTAAATTATGATTGATGATGAAATTAATTTATGTTAAAATCAATTATGATGATAGATGGATGAAATTGATGTATGTTAATAATATGTGAAAGGTGACCTTATATATATGTATCTATGTGTGCATTATTCTTTGGAATTATGATGTGCGCATATGAATGGTGCTATAGGTCTATGTGTTCATGGTGTATAATGGTAAATGCATGAGATAGATCCTTTAAGGCTTTGGGAAGGCATTATGGCCAAAATGGCCACTTTATGTTACATGCATAGGTATTGACTTTTATATGACAATATACATGCATGCATGTCACATATGCATGTATTGTATGATATATGACCATAAATAAGTATAATAGTCTTTATGGATAAGAAAAAATGAGGTATAATACAATAAAAAGTATTTTGTATGTTTGAGGGCATAATGGTTAAACGGCCCAAGTGTATGTGCTTAGGTGTGAAACATTATAATATGCATGCAAATGATGAATTGCTTATATGAATGTCTAATTAGTCATATGCATATGAGATTGGAACGTGTGATTTAATAATATGAATGTAAGATGTATGTATCATCATATAGGTTATGAAGTATTTGTGTATGTCTATGCTTTATGATAAACATGAGATGATGTGCATGATTAATTATATGTTTATGATAATATGGAATGAGATGGTGTGTATGATAAAAAGAAAATGTAAATGTAAGCTCACTATAAGGGAGTGGCTAAATGGCCTATGTCATGTGATGGTTATTATGATGCATACTATACATATTAGTAGATATCTATGATTAAATGCTTGGAATTCATAATGTGTCTATACCATATTTTGTGACTTTTAATACAATATTGCATTCTTTATGGACTCAATGCATGATATGCTGCATTGATGATGTATATTGAATTTATGTCATATTACTTTGTTATGGTGCATATTGCAAGTTCATGATGCATATGACATGTATGAAATGAGTTAAAAGCCTTTATGGCATAAGAATGGCATAAATTATGTATATAATGATTATGATATTTCATATTAAATGTCATGAGAATGTATAATGCCTTTAATATGAACTACTGTTGATATAATGCATCAAATAACATATGCATGTAAAAACTTGACATATGGCATTGTAATGTGGTGTTGCATGTCATAATAATGTAATAAGCTTATAATAGCACTATTTCCTAGTTTCGTCATTAGTTGGCTAAACCAATTTAGTTAAATATAATAGTAAGCAACATTCATCTAGTAAAACTAAAAATAATTGGTTAATAGCCCATGCAAGTAAACAGACTAGTCAGATAGGTTGACTAGTTAATTAGGAGTTAGAGTAACTACTAGGGTACTTTGGTGCCTCTATAGTCTTCGGGTTATTTTTTTATGTCCTAACCTATGGGTTTGATGAGTTGATCTTTAAATCCTATTTTTAACCTTTGAGTCTAATGCGTGATGACATACAAGTCAATGCATTTTTGACCTTCGCATTTGATGTGTTCAGGCCTACACGGTTTCGAGGGTCTAGGTTGTCCACTGATACTCTGTTATCTATAGTTCACTTGTTTCTTGAGTATAAGCTTAATAAATTGATCTTAATGAATAACAAACATGTTCATATGATATATGACATGATTATCCATATGGACAACATTTAGATCTCTAACCTAGTAAGAATAATCACTTGTTCACAACTCAAACAAAAGGTCAATAATACCAAATAATTATCTATAAAGACCTAAAAAGAGGATATACATGCAACAATTTATTTGGCATAAATATAAATGGACCATGGTGCATGCTTAAAAGAATAATCACTATATTTATTAATCATAAGGAGCATATGAACATATGCATATATTTACAAGGATTAAGAGTGTAAACAGATGTTAGTATAAACTACGATCCTTATGAGAGAGTGTCCGTGCAGAATGCAAAACATAACAAATGCATATAAAGAATGATCATCCATATAGACTACATTCCTTGTGAAAGGGAGTTTGTGCATACTATATAACTAAACCAATGTACATAAACATAACCATCTATATGAACTTCATTCCATGTGAAAGGGAGTGTATACGGACCACACAATAGTTTCGACATAACAATGATATTTATATTAAATAGTGTAATAATCACATGATATGAAAACATATAAATACATCAATGTGGCATATATAATACATAATATGCAACAATCGAGCAAAGTAATTTTAAGCAACCATTTGCATAGATGTCAAGTTACACAAATATCAATATATTTATTCTGTACAGACATAAACATTTCTTAAGATAATTTTGTGTGATTTGGATTGAAATAATAGATTAATCACAACATGCCAATAATTAGTTATACACAATTATATAGTTTGAAATAGCAACCTACTCATATAATCAATCTAG
>CANXYI010764078.1:0-12364 GCA_948208565.1 Hura crepitans | reverse complement strand
AAAAAATAAAAAAATAGAACTAAAAAATCGAATTCGCGACCTCAAACTTTTCAAGAACAATTTTTACCACTAATGCCACCTAAATATAATGTATATTTATGTGTTTTTAATTTTTTTATTTGAAGATAATGATTTATTGAGTGAATTAGATCGGTCTGATTTTAAAAATATTGATTTTTCATTCAAATCAACCATAGTTTGATAAAAACCGGGTTTTATCTGGTTCAACCGTCCGGTTTTTTATCCGGTTTAACCGGTTCTTACTGGTTTTTAACCAATCCAGTTTTATACTCTTAATCAGACCGGATTGGCCACCAGTTCTGGGTTAAACCAGTTCGACCGGTCCGGTCCGATTTTCAAAATATTGAAAATTACTTGATTCCAGCTATTGTTGAAAGCTAAAACCATTACTTCGCCCATGGCTAACGCTTCTAAAACTTGAGCATCTGTTTTGAATTTCCATTTTCTCAATCTCCAATCCAAAATGGAATTCCTATAATTCCTTCCTGACAGTTGCATCTACAATAATCTTGATGAGACCCAACTTTGGACTCTGCCAAAAAGGAGGATTTTCAGAATTAAAATTCCTCCTAGCTTCCCTTTATTTCATGCCGTCATCATAGGAGTTTGCCTCCGTAAATTCATTCTCATTTTTAACTGCTAAGAGAAGATCTTCAATTTTGAAATGTTAATCTATTTCGAGCTTTTCAAATTTCCCAGAAAAGAAAGATAATAAACTGTAGAGAATTAGGGGAATTTGAATTCATAGACATCTTTTCGCACAAATATTCCCACACATGAATGAAATTATTCATAAAAATTCATAGTGAATTTACTGCTGGGCATTTAAAAAGAAGATGCATCACATATTCTTCCTCGTTACCAAATTTTCGAGTTCTTTTATTTTTTTTTGGTGCAAATGAGTGGGTTTGACCCGTAAAGAAAAGAGGATTAACATAAAAATGAAACACCAATTAAGTTATGTTGAATTCATTGCTTGAGTTCATCTGGGGCTGGTGTAGTTTATAAAGTCCAAGACCATAGGAGTATGCTAAGTGAGAAAGACAATCTATTGCAATGTTGGCTTCACGATGAACATGCATTATTGAAATATGCTCAAAGCAACCTATCACAAGTTGAATAGACTTTAGAATTGTTTGACATGCCGCTGGTGGGATGCATTTAGTGTTGATCATTTCAACTACCAATTTGTTATCACATTTCACTTTAATTCTCGAAATCCCCATCTCCTTTGCCATGTATAGACTATGAAGTAAAGCCCGAGCTTCCTCATTTATAATGGAGCACTTCCCAATATTAACCATATATCCTCTTACCCAATTGCCCAACTCATTTCTGATCGACCTTCTCTATAAGCCAAACTAGAATCTGCTTTAAGAGAAGAATCTGAATTTAGCTTAAAATTACCTTGGGTAGGCAGGTCTAATGAACTAAGATTGGATTTTTGATAGCCAAAGTTGCTCTAGCTATTCTTCTCATGGAATCTTTTATTTCATTGGCTTTGTCGGTAGTATTTATTACTAAGGTAAAGATTGAGACATGCTTATTATTAAAAACTACTTCATTTCTCCTTTTCCAGAGTACCCAAGATCTAGTTCCAAAGAGGACTTTCCACTTTATACCAAAGGCTTAAAGGTTGATGCTTTTAGATTCAGACTCATCCAATATCCCAAAGAAGTGTGTTCTCTAAAAAAAACCAATTTTTAAATATCATGCGGGACCAGTAAGTTCCAAAATTAAGTTGTCGATACACAATCCTTGAGAAGATAAAAGTAATTTTCCTCTTGAAACACACAGATTGGGCAAGAGGTTGAAGTAGAAAGATGTCGTCGAGCGCGTTCACTATTGGTCATCACACCGTTGTTCAACAACAACCATCAAAAACACTTTATCCTTTCTATACCAGGCTAAGACCAGATTAATTTCCAAGGGAGGCAAGTCCCCAAATCCGCATCATAACATAACATCTCATACGCTGATTTAACAATGAAACTACCAGATAGAGATCTATCCTAATAAGGTTGATCCTTCCCATGAGTGTGTCTAGGTGGGATTGTTGCTGCTATTTGAAGAAGCACTGAACTAGGCAGCAAATGTGCAAAAGACTCCCATTTCTATATCCCATTTATGGTATAATCAGACACTGTACTATAATGCATTTATGGTGTTAGAAGAATAAACTTGTCACTGGAAGATTAAATCTTATTTGATGTTTAAACACAACTCTGTTTTCTATGATGTAATATGTTAGGTTCATGCACTTAGTATTAATTGGGTTCATGTATGCAGTTTAATTCTCATTAGTTCTAAAGCACCATAGTTTGTTGAATGTATCTATAAATATTAAAGGTGAATGAAACTCTAAATATATATCTATCAAAAATTCTGATCTTCTTTCTCTGATCCAAATTTTCTAGTTGTTGTCATTTTTCTTCCTCTAACAAAGTGGTATCAGAGCCATGAATAACAACATGCTCCCTTTTCAATTTCCAAAACTCATCAAAGATAACTATGATAATTGGTGTATTAGAATTAAGGCCTTGTTGGGCTCATAAGATGCACGGGAAATTGTTGATAAAGGGTATGAACAACTAGAAGATGAAGGGATGTCGAGTCAAGCATAGAAAGAAGCACTACAAAAGGCAAGAAAGAAAGATCAGTAGGCTCTTACTCTCATTCATATGTGTTTGGATGAAAGTATGCTTGAGAAGGTTATAGTTGCTCTAACTTCTAAGGAAGCCTGGGAGATTCTTCAAAATTCACTTAAGGGAGTCGATAAAGTTATGAAAGTTTGACTTCAGACCTTGAGAAGTGAGTTTGAGTCTATAAATATGAAGGAGTTTGAATCAATATCAGACTATTTTACTCGAGTATTGGCAATCATCAATCAAATAAAGAGGTATAGAGAAAAAGTGGAGGATGTTCGTGTTGTTGAAAAAATTCTTCAAACACTAGTTCCAAAATTTGATCATGTGGTTGTGGTAATAGAAGAGGCGAACAATTTGGATTCGATGAGCATTGATCAGCTCATAGGATCTTCACAAGCTCGGGAGGAAAGGATGAAGAAGAAAAAGGAATTTGTTGCCCAAGTTTTTCAAGCAACACTGAATTTGAATGAGAAAGATGATTCAAATTCAGTCCAAGGAAGAGGAAAAGGTGTTTTTCATGGTAAGTTATGGGGTCAAAGAACAAATTTTTACAGAGGTAGAGGTAGAAGAAATTCTTGTAATAATAAAGAATTTGTATCACAGCAACAAATACAAGGGGACATGGAAGAGGCACTTGGTTGAGAGGAGGAGGAGGCAGGAAATCTGGAATTCGGTGTTATAAATGTCAAAAATTTGGTCATTATGCAACTGAATATAGAAATGTTGCAAGCAAAGAAGAGGCCAATTATGCCGACGTAAAAGATGAAGAAGAGCTGTCTCTGCTATTGAATTTTATAGGAGATAATGATAAAGACTTTTAGTATCTTGACTCAGGTGCTAGCAATCACATGACTAGTACTAAAGATTTATTTTTTAACCTTGATGAATATGAAAGAGGAAGTATTTCTTTTGGTGATGAAACTAAAGTGTCAATAATGGGGAAAGGTGATATTCTAGTTAAGTTGAAGAATGAAGATTATGATTTTATTTCTCGAGTTTATTATGTTCCAACTTTAAAATCAAATATTTTGAGTATGGAACAACTTTTGGAGAAAGGATATGAAGTTATTATGAAGAATTATGAGCTGATTATAAGAAGCAAAGGAGGCAAATGGAGATTTAATCTTGGTGTGTTTGTATATAGATGACTTAATTTTTACAGGTACAAATTCAAAACTAATTAATGAGTTCAAAAAGAAGATGGCGGAAGAATTTGAGATATTTGATTTAGGGCTGATGACTTATTATTTGGGAATTGAAGTGAAGCAAGGAGATGAAGGGATTTTCATTTATCTAAAGGCTTATGCTGAAAAAATCTTGAAAGAATTTCAAATAAAGTACTGCATTCCTGTCAATACACCAGTAGAGTGTTGAACAAAATTAATGAAGCTTGAAGATTTTCATAGATTTAGAGCTTATCTTGGAGTAACAAAAGGATAAGTTTAAAGAAGGGTGTTGGAAGAATAAACTTGTCACTGGAAGATTAAATCTTATTTGATGTTTAAACACAGCTCTGTTTTCTATGATGTAATATGTTAGGTTCATGCACTTAGTATTAATTAGGTTCATGTATGCAGTTTAATTCTCATCAGTTCCAAATCACCATAGTTTGTTGAATGTTTCTATAAATATTAAAGGTGAATGAAACTCTAAATATATATCTATAAGAAATTTTGATCTTCTTTCTCTGGTCTAAATTTTCTGGTTATTGTCATTTTTCTTCCTCTAACATAATGCATTTCTTCAGAGATAGGAGAGAATGAATACTCTATCAAACTATTCTTTAACGCTTGAATCCAACGATTAGTCTAAAAAAGCATTGCTTTCCCATCCTCTAAACTCCACCGTGTGTTATCTTTGACATGTTCATTCCTTATAAATCTCCATAGAAGGGAGCATAAATTGGTGTATTTAAGCTCAAAGAATCGCTCATCTGTACCTTGTACTTTGTTTTTATGATCTTCACCTAGAATGCATTATTAGATGTAAATAACTCCCAACAGATCTTCAAATAGAAAGATTTGTTCACTAATTTTAACTCATGAAGGCCTAACCCACCATTATTTTTTTGCATTTTGAACTCTAGACCAAGCCACCAAAGGTAGCTTTTTCTTGTCGCTCATCCCTCCTAAAATAAAACTCCTTATAACTTGCTCCATCTCATCACAAGTACCTAAAGGGATCTTACTTGTCTGCGTGATATATGAAGGTAAAGTGAGAAGAACAAAACTTGCCAGAGTTAATTGTCCAACTAAGGAGATTCTTGACATATTCCATTAAGCTATTTTTCTCTTCAATCAATTGACCAGATAGCCATAAGTTTTCTTAGAATTTTGACTAGTAAAGGTAGGGACCCTAAGATACTTGCCAAAATTCATGGTTTCTTTAAATCTTAACATCAAAATAAGGTTTCTACGATAAACTTTACCCATGTTTTTTAAGAACATAACTATAGTATTTTCCATATTTACTTTTCACCTAAGCATATGCAAAAATTATCGAGAACTTCTTTAATCACATCCACCTAGTCTCTATTTGCTTTGGCAAAAAAGAATAAAGTCATCCACAAAAGAGAGATGGGACAGAGGTGGTTCCCCTTTTGCTAGAACAATTGATTTCCACCGCCCTTCCTTAATAGCTCTCTGAATTCCATAGGCAAGTCGTTCAATGCAGAGAACAAAAAGGTATGGGATAAGGTACAACCTTATCTTAAACCCCTGGTGGGGTTGAAGGATTCTGTTAAAACACCATTCCATAATAACTACATAGAACTCGTTGTCACACATTCCACAATTACATTTGAAACGGACAGTGGAATTCCTGCCTCTAACACAGTTTTATGAAGAAAATTCTATCTAATTCTGTCATACGCTTTTTCGATTTCTAATAACCCTAATATCACAACAAATATTAACGACTTAAACATGAAATATTAACTAAATATAGAATTATCTTTTGCCTTTATAAAATCGCAAAATCTCGCTATTATCAATCGAAAAAGTAACTTAATTAATTGAAAAATAAAAGTTTTTTCTCTATATATAGAAATAATTTATGACATGCAAAAATTCAAACTTAAAATAATTATTATTTTTAACAAAATTAGTTATATAAAATATGTTAATATGATTATAAAAAGTATTTATAATTAAACTGTTGTAATTAAAGTAAAAAGGATAGAAAGTGTGTTGTAATTAAAGTAAAGAGGATAGAAAGTGTATAGTAGAGACTAATTATTCTCTCTATTGAAGTGCATTCTAAATAATACAAGAGAAGATATTTATAGACAAAGAGAAGCCTATCAGATAGGGTAGAATATGATAAGAATACTAAAGATAGAATCTATCTACATTGATAGAGTTTATCTATCTACAACAGATAGAGTTTATCTATCTATAACAGCTAGAGCCTATCTAGAGTAGTCATCCACTATATCATAACACTTCCCCTTGGATGACTCTACACTATGAATATGCCTCGTTAAAACCTTACTAAGAAAAACCCAGTGGGATAAAAACTTAGCGAAGGAAAAAGAGTACAGTATTTATAGGTAACATACTTCCTCTCAAGAATAAAATCAATCACAATACATCTTTCAGTTTACACATTCCAATTTTACAAACATGTTTTCTAAAAATTGAACTTGGTAATGCTTTTGTGAATAAATCTGCTGGGTTATCACTATAATGAACTTTGCATATATCAATTTGTCCTTCCTTCAAAAGCTCATGAGTATAGAAGAATTTTAGTGATATATGTTTGGTTCTATCTCCTTTGATGTAACCACCTTTGATTTATGCAATGCAGGCTGCATTATCTTCATGCAATGGTGTTGGCTTGTCTTCTATTACTAATCCGCATGCTCTTTTAATATGTTGAGTCATAGTTTTTAACCATACACATTCACGACTTGCTTCATGAATAGCTAAAATTTCTGAATGGTTGGATGAGGTAGCAGTTATAGTTTGCTTTACGAATCTCCAAGAAATAGCAGTTTCATTGTATGTGAAAACATAACCTGTTTGTGATCAGGCACTATGAGGATCTGAATGGTACCCAACATCAGCATATCCTACCAATCTTGATTTTATTCCTTTTGAAAAAAATAAACCCATGTCAGCAATGCCATGAAGGTAGCGTAGAACATGTTTTACACCATTCCAATATCTTCGAGTAGGTGCTGAACTGAATCTTGCAAGCAAATTAACTATAAAAGCTATGTCAAGTTTGGTGCTATTTACAAGATATAAAAGTGCTCCTATTGCACTGAGATATGGTACTTTAGGACCAAGTATTTCTTCATCCTCTTCTTGAGGATGAAAAGGATCTTTTGTGACATCAAGAGAACGAATAACCATTGGAATGCTTAATGGATATAATTTATCCATATAAAACTATCTCAAGATTTTCTCTATGTAGGATGATTGATATACAAAGATTCCACTTATTAAATATTCAACTTAAAAATCGAGACAAAATTTTGTTTTTCTAAGATCTTTCATTTCAAATTCCCTGTTTAGATATTCTGTAATTATAGAGATCTCTTTTGGAGTCTCCACTATGTTTAAATCGTCAACATAAACTGTAACTATGGCAAATCCAGAATTTATCTTCTTGATAAAAACACATGGACAAATGGAATTATTCTCATATCCATTTTTCACTATGTATTTGTTAGTCGATTATACCACATGTGTCTAGATTGTTTTAACCCATATAAAGATCTTTGGAGTTTAATGGAGTACATATGTCTAGGTTTTGAATTATATGCTTTAGGCATCTTAAATCCTTCAAGGATTTTTATATATATGTCATTATCTAATTACCCATATAAGGAAACTGTCACTACATTCATTAAAAGTATGTCAAGCCCTTCAGAGGCCGCCAAATTAATTAAAAATCTAAAAGTTATGGCATCCATAACAGTAGAATATGTTTCCTCATAATCTATGCCAGGCCTTTGTGAGAAACCTTATGCCATAAGTCGTGCCTTGTATCTTATAATTTCATTTAATTCATTTCTTTATGGACAAAAACCTATTTAAGTCCAATGGGCTTGACATCTTCTAGTGTTTGGACTATTGGTCTAAATACTTTGCGTTTAGCTAGTGAATCTAGCTCAGCTTGAATTGCTTCTTTCCATTTTAGCTAATCACTTCGATTTTGGCATTCGTCTATAGTTTGAGGCTCAAGCTCATTATCATTGATTATTTTAGAAGCAATTGCATAAGCAAACATATTATCAACAATAATTTCATTTCTTTCTCACATATTTCTAGATTTTAATGAGATCTTATTATTTTTTAGTACCAGAACCACTTCTGGGATTGCTTCTTTAGAATTATGGGGTTGTTGATTTTTAACCTCTTCAGGAGTGTCAAACTAAATATTTTATTCCCTCTTCTTTTGAGGAACAATATCTTTTGCACCAATAGGTCGACCACGTTTCTAGCATATGTTTGATACATTAGTTACCATTCTTACAAGTTGTCCTACTGGGATAATAAACTGTGCAGGAGTATTAGCAGTCGAAATATAGGATTTAGTGACCCTTTAGGTGTTTATGAATATATCTGGCAATTGATTTGTAGCATTTTGCAAATGAATTATTCTTTGAACTTCAAGTTCACATTAATTTATGCATGCATCAAAATTGGACAAAGTTGATGTATTCCAACTAATTTCTTATGCTTGTGGTCCTTTACCTTCTCCTAATATTGAAAAAATTATTCATCAAATTAACAATCTAAAAATCTTGCTCTAAAAAGATCACCTGTTAAAGGTTTAAGGTAACTAACAATTAAAGGTGAATCAAAACCTATATAGATACCAAGATGGTGTTGAGGACCTATTTTAGTTCACTAAGGAGGTGCAATAGGAACATATACAGTACAACCAAAGATTTTGAAATGAGATATGTTAGGTTGTTGACCAAAAACAAGCTGTAAAGGTGAAAAATTATGATATGTAGATGGTCGAATATGAATTAAAGGTGCTGCATAAACTATAGCATATCCTCAAGCAGATATAGGAAGACTTGATTTTATAAGCATAAGTTTAGCAATTAATTGTAGGCACTTAATAAAAGATTCAGGTAGACCATTTTGAGTATGAATATATGCAACAGAATGTCCTATATTGATTTTAATTGACATGCAAAAATCATAAAATGCTTTTGAAGTAAACTCTCCCGCATTGTCTAGATGAACTGTTTTAATGGGATGATCAAGAAAACTTGACCTTAACTTTATTATTTGAGTAAGAAATTTAGCAAAAGAAACATTACTAGTGGAAAGTAAGCATACATGTGACCATCGAGTTAAAGCATTAATTAAAACCATGAAATACATGAATGGTCCACATGATGGATGAATTGGACCACATATATCTCCTTGTATTCTTTGTAGAAAAATAAGAGACTCCAAATGTAATTTGGATGGTGAAGGTCTTATAATTAATTTACCTTGCGCACAAGAAGTACAAAAATAATCATCTGATAAAATGATTTTTTAGTTCATGTTCATTTGAATTTTCAATAATGCGTCGCATCATGGTTGAACCAGGATGACCCAAATAATCATGCCAAAAAATAAAATTCTTATGATCTGTGCACTTCCAGTGCGTATAATTTTATTCAACCATTTTAAATTTTGTAAAATATAATCCAGTTAAAACACTTGAAAGTTTTTCTAATACGAACTTTTGGTTCGAATTTGTGGAGGTGATATATAGATATTCAACATCCCCCTCATTCTTGATTTTAATATGATAACCATTGCGACGAATATCTTTAAAACTTAGTATATTTATTCAGGATCTACTAGAATATAACGCATCATCAATATACAATATTGTTCCATTTGGAAGCATAATATTGGCTCTTCTGGAGCCTTCAATTACTTTTGTAGTGCCAGATATTGTATTAACATTAATTTTAGCTAATGTTAATTTTAAAAAATATTTTTCATCACGAAGAATTGTATGAGTTGTGCCACTGTCTACTAAACATATATCGTCCTTTATACTATCAACTTATATTGTTTTATCTTTTAATTCTTGAAAATCTAAAAGAGAACTTCAGCTGGGTTGTAGTAAACCACCAGCTTCCTAATGACCTAACAAAATAGAGACAATCATGCTGATAACGTGTTGTAATTAAAGTAAAGAGGATAGAAAGTGTGTTGTAATTAAAGTAAAGATGATAGAAAGTGTATAGTAGAGACTAATTATTCTCTCTATTGAAGTGTATTCTAAATAATACAAGAGAGGGTATTTATAGGCAAAGAGAAGCCTATCAGATAAGGTAGAATAGGGTAAGAATACTAAAGATAGAATCTATCTATACTAATAGAGTTTATCTATCTACAACAGATAGAGTCTATCTAGAGTAGTTATCCACTATATCATAACATAAACTTAATTATACATTTTACAAGAATTTATATATTAAATTTAATTAAAAATATTAAATGTGTATGTAGTTTTACTATTAAATTTTATAAGCATTACGTATGTATTTAAAACTAAACTAATAACTTTTAATTTTAAGTAGAGGCAAATATGATTCAATTTTTAGTTACAACCAAATTGAAAATATCAAAATTGAAGTTTTGTAAAATTTGAACAGAAATCAAACCGAAGTTTGTGGGAATCCGAACAAAGTAATCAAAAAATTTCAATTTGGTTTCAATTCTTCGATTTGAGCTTTTTATGGACCTATTCAAATGGGCTAAATTTTTACTAATATCCACAACCTATTTACATCAAAACCACCAAAAACTATAAAATTAAAAACATCACTTAAAATAATTGTATAGAAACTAATAGTACTAATTAGTTATTGTTTATATATTAATGCATTAAGTGTAAAAAGAACCACTAGATAAAGAATCATTATAGTGGTACGATTATAAATATACTAGGCAAGTATGTGATTGATTAAATAAGGCTAAAAGATAAACTTAATATTTATTAGATAAGTTATCCATATTTAATTATGGTGGTTTATAATATATTTGCAAGTTATTGGATTCAAACTACTAAGGCAAATGCTAGAAGGATGAGGTTGAAGTGGAGGTCAAGATGGCTGAATTACTTTAGGTAAGGAAGTTTGATTCATGTCGAAATCTAAATCCTTATGAAATGGATATTTTAAGTAAACATAGCAATTTAGATCTAATTGCTTCAAGAAGCAATGAGGTAAGGGATTGGGTTAAGCTAGGGTGAAATTATTGAGTGACCCAATGGGGAATGCCTAAGACGTGAATTATGTATGGATAAGATGGAAGGAAAAATCAAGGTTTTAAAATGGTTATGCATATAATACATATTGATTCGGGTTTTAAAATTTCAGTATCATCAAATCTAGAAAGAACTAGCAATTAGCTTTAATTTTAAAGTTTGGCTTTAATCAATGGCAAGCGAAGTAGTTTTGTTTCGAGTCAAAAGGATGAAAGATTTTGCTTTGATTAAGATATTCAATGATGAAGTACAAAGTCTAAGAGGTCTAAATGCCACAATACTTAGCCTTAAATATAGGCAAAGCGAACAAAAATATGGCTTTTTGTTAAAAAATGTAATTTTATTAACAAATTTGAAATTTATGCCTAGATAGAAATAAATTGGACTTCAGGGTTATTTGGACTTGAAAGCATGCCTTGTAGGATTAAAACCTCAAGGCATTAGGGGAGACTCAGGCATGTCTAGTTGATTTTGCCATGCAGAGGTCTAACCTAACATTGCAACTCAGGCCTTCGATGTCAATGAAATATCTGCCAATGGCAAAGTGCCACGTCAATGAGCTAAAAAATATAAGCTGCAGGAATCCAACCCGCATTAAATCAGGTCCAACCAAAACCACCAACCTTATCCCTTTATAACTACCAGAAGGACCCTTTAAGCAGAAATTTTTCAGCTCAAGGGTTCTTCTTTCTTCTTTCAGATTTTTGTAAAAAGATTAATTTTTACGAAAGTTTATTTATCTATTTTTTAAAAAAATTAATATTTTATATTTTTTGCTTTTAGAATTTCTCCTCTTATTTCCATTTTATTTGTTTAAAAGATTTAATGTATATGAAAAAGTTGATTTTGTAATGAAATTTTTTTTTATTTTAGTTAATCTTTTTGTAGAAATTTATTTTTTTCGTTTGAAAAAAAAGAGAATTTGTTAGTATTTTATATTTTTTAAGCTTGAATTTTCTCTTTTTTTATTTACGTTTTGTTTATTTAAAAGATTCTATGAATGACATTTTTTTTTATTTTTATACTACATAGCATTTTAAGTTGTTTCATATTTAATTTTTTAAAGAAAAATGTAATATGTTATTGTTGTATTTTTTTGTAATTTTGTAATATATTTTTATTTATATATGTAAACGATAGAAAGAGTTTTGGCATGAAAAAAATTTTTGTTAAGAGAAAAAAATATAATATCCATTAATTTGTTTTAACCTTACTAATATTTTATGATTTTTTCTTAATCTTACTAATATATTATGATTTTTTAAGGATTTGTTGAGGAATTTCGTTATTCAATACTATAAGGAGAGGTATTTTTTTTCAATTTGTATTAGTTTGCAAATTTTATATAATGTTTATTATGTATTGTAGTATTTTTGTAATTTTAAAATTTGTTGTAGTATAATATGGACATGGACTTTTTTTATTTTTACATTTGATGGCATTTGATATTTAAA
>CANXYI010763986.1:0-13298 GCA_948208565.1 Hura crepitans | reverse complement strand
TCTATCTAGTTGGGCCTATTAAACTAAATTAAATATTAGGACTTATGACAGTTAAAATAATTAATAAACTAAATAAAAACACATCAATGGTATAATTGTAATTAATTAAACTATAAGGCTGAGCAATTAAATTACTATTTTTATGAAATGGCTTCCATGCACTACATCTATATATTCATAACATGTTATTACACATGTATGTTTGCATGTGACATGTTTTTTTATATATCACATTCAACACTGAGTTACATACTCAGTGTACCAGTGTTTCGGTGCGCAAGTAATAGCAAGTAGCAGTCCAGCCTTGAGTTTTGTGTAGTATAATAGTAGAGTCATTGAAGGGTATAAGGTTTTGTATTATTTTAATGGTTTTTAATAGGCACTCATATAAATACTATAGGTTATGGGTTTAACATACTTAAGAGCTGCTAGTGGCTATGTTTTTAAGTTAAACATATGAAGTATACAAATAGGCCTATGGATCTAAATGGTTAAATGTCTATCTAAGTCTGATGTGTTTGGGCCTGAGACCCTATGTGCTGATTGACTTTTTATTGGTGATATGTGAATTGATGACAATAGAGTACCATAAGGTTCCAGAGGGTGATAGGAGATAGAATTGAGGTTATTAGAAGTGTTTTTCATAGGTCAAACTTTCAAAATGTCACCTAGGTTGCCATTATGCTATCGAAAAACTCCTGTATAACTTAAAATTGGCTAGCAAATAGATTTGTAGCCTAAATATGCCCTGAATAATAATGTGAAAGTGATAGACAAGAATTTAGGCAACGCCTATCTAGATAATTAAAAAAATCAGTGAGTGTTAAAGGAGTGTGGGTTTGGAGAAATTTCAAGATGGGTAACTTGGTAAGAAGTATACCATCTATTGGGTTTGTTCAGGAACCAAGTAAAGGGTGTCACATTGGGTGGTATCAGAGTATAGGTTAAATGTTCCTAGGTGTTTTACACGAGTGCTAGTGTCTAGGAATTGATTATTTGGATATGCTACACTATAAAGAGGCTGATAGGTTCGATTTCTTTTATGGTTAAGTAAGATGAGTAAGAGAGAGGCAGAGAAATAGGGTAGAAGATTAGTATATGAGTATGAAAATGATTTTTCTAGACTCAGTAGATATGTAGAGGAATTTATTGCTACTGAGAAAGAAAATGCAAGAGGTTTGAAAAAAGCCTTAATGTAGAGTTGAGAATGTAAATATTTATTATGAAAATTAGAGATTTCTCATCTCTGGTGACAATTGAAGAGAGAGGTTTTTTAGAGAAAGAGATGGATTAATGTGGGGCAAGCTAGTTTAGCTGTAGGTGCCAATAAAAGGTAAAGAGAAACCAAATCACATCTAAGGTATCAGACACAAACCACCCCAATAATAGAGATCTAGGTAAGCTTCAGTATCTAGACCTAGACCACTATAGCTAGCTACTAATGCTAACCTATGGCACGTGTAATAGAAGACACTGGGTTAAATGTAAATAGGCCAGGATAGGAGGATGTTTCATTTGTGGGATTGTCCTCAGAGACATATAGAGGGTGTTCATACCCAGGCATTAGTAGCACCTTAGAGTAGGGTGTTGGGACAGGCTAGAGGTGATCAATCTAGTAGTAGTAGTCTGGGGACAAGGTCAGAAGCCAATGCACCAACTAGATAATATGCAATTGGGACTCGTGAAGAAGTAGGAGCTCCAGATGTTACCATTGGTACTTTTTATTTCTTTGATGTTATCTTGGTAATGAATTAGTTATCTATACATCAGGTTGTAACTAATTGTAAACATAAGAAACTAACCCTCCAGACTATAGAGAGATAGGAAGTGATAGTTGTGGGTGAGAAAAGCTTTTTAAATAATCTTATCTCTACTATTATAGCAAGAAGACTCATCCGCAAAGGTTGTAAAGCCTATCTAGCACATGTCATTGACATTGATACTTTTACTCCTAGCCTTAGAGAGATTTCAATAGTTTCTGAATTCCTAATGTGTTCCCTAATAAGTTACTAACATTATTTCCATAGAGGGAACTTGATTTTGAAATTAGTGTATATCCTAGTACTACTTTTGTATTCATTACCCCTTATAAAATGCCACCTGTGGAGTTGAAGGAACTGAAGGTATAGTTGCAAGATTTACTAGATATGGGTTTCATCATACCCAGTACTTTACCTTAGGGAGCATCCATACTCTTTGTAAAGAAGAAAGATAAGTTACTTTGATTGTATATTAATTACAGACAGTGAAAAATTAATATCCTTTGCCTAGAATTGATGATCTTTTCATCAGCTTTGAGGTGTTGATATCTTTTCCAAGATAAATTTAAGGTTAGTGTACCATCAGCTAAGGATTAAGGAGGCTAATATTCCTAAACTACTTTTAGGTCTAGAAATAGGCATTATGAGTTCCTAGTGATGCCATTTGGGCTCACTAATGCCTTAGCAGCTCTTATGGACTTAATAAATAGAGTGTTTCAACCATACCTAAATCAATTTGTGGTAGTGTTTATTGATGATATTCTGGTGTACTCTAAGATCAGAGAAGAATATGAATAATACCTTAGGGTTGTGTTGCAGACTCTAAGAGAGAGAAACAATTGTATACCAAGTTGAGTAAATGTGAATGCTAGCAGAATGAAGTGGCTTTTTTATGCCATATAGTGTGAGCAGAAGGTATCAGGGTAGATCCCAATGAGGTTAAAGCAGTGGCAGAATAGGAACCTCTAAGGAGCGTAATAGAAATACAGAGTTTCTTAGCATTGGCTGGGTATTATAAAAGGTTGGTGAAAAGGTTTTCAATGACTACAGGAGCTATGACAATGTTAATTAGAAAGAATATGAAGTTTGAATGGGATACAAAGTGTCAAGAGGGTTTGATAAGCTAAAAAAGATGTTAACTGAAGCTCTTATTATGATTCAACATAAACCAGGAAAAGATTTGGTTATGTACAGTGATGCTTCACTCAATGGATTAGGTTACGTGTTGATGCAAGAAGGAAAAGTGGTAGCTTATACTTCGAGATGGCTAAAGCCATATGAAAAGAACTATCCTACTCATGATTTGGAGCTAGCAGCCATTATTCTTATTGTGAAAATTTAGAGACATTACTTGTATGGTGAGAAATGTTATATTTATATAGACCACAAGAGTTGGAAATATTTCTTTACCTAGAAGGAGTTAAACCTAAGATAGTGAAGATGGATAGAATTGATAAAAGATTATGATTATCTGATAGATTACCATCCTAGAAAAGGCTAATATTGTTGTAGAGGCATTAAGCAGAAAGTTCATAGTGACATTGAGGGCCATGAATGTTAGATTAGGGTATACAAAGGAAGATGCCATCTTGGCATAATTATAGATTAAACCAGACTTTAACAATGGATAAAGGAGGCATAAGCTAAAGATGAATAATTGATATAGCTTGTGGGTAAGGTTAAAGAGGGGAAGGCAGTAAGATTTGAATTGAGTAAGGATGGATATTTGATTACCATAGCAGGTTGTGTGTACCTAGTACAGATGATTTGAGGTTACAAATACTAAAGTAGGCACATAAAGCTCCTTATTCTATGCACCTAAGTAGTATAAAAATGTATTTAGACTTGAAGCCTCATTACTGGTGGTCAAGGATGAAATGAGATGTAGTACAATATATGGCTAGATGTCTGACATGTCAACAGGTGAAAGCCAAGCATAAGTTCCTTTTGGATTGTTGTATCCTATAATAATACCAGAATAAAAGTGGGAAAAGGTTACAATGGATTTTGTAATGGGACTACCTATGGCCAGAAATAAATGTGATGTTGTAGGGGCAATTGTAGATAAATTGACTAAGATAACACATTTTATCCCTATTAGAATGGATTATTCCTTAGAGAAATTGGCAAAACTATATATAGATGAGATTGTGAGACTCTATGGTGTGCTAGTGGCTATTATTTCTGATAGAGACCCCAAGTTTAATTCCAAGTTTTAGAAGAAGTTACAGGAAGCTTTAGGTACTAGATTGGTCTATAGTATAGCTTTCCACCCTTAGACAGATGGACAGTAAAAAAGGGTGATACATGTGTTAGAAGATATGATGTGTAGCTATGCTATTGCCTTTAAAAGTAGCCGAGACTAGTACTTGTCCTTAGCTAAATTTGCATGTAATAATAGTTATTAAGCAAGTTTGGGCATGACACCATATGAGGCATTATATGGCAAAAGGTGCAAAACTCCTCTCTATTAGAGTAAAGTGGGTAGAACCAAGATTTCAAGTACCGACTTGATCAAAGATATAGAGGATAAGGTCAAGCTTATTAGAGAAAGATTGAAAGCTACCACTAATTAGCAAGTCTTATGTTGACTTAAAAAGGAAAGATATTGAATATGAAGTGGGTAAAAAGATGTTTCTAAAAGTGTCATCATGGAAAAAGGCACTCAGGTTTGGTAAAAAGGGGAAACTGAGTTCTAGATTTATTAGTCCATATGAAATCATAGAAATGGTAGGACCATTAGCATACAAGCTAGCTTTGCCACCTGAGTTACAGTAGATCTATGATGTATTCCATGTATCCATACTTAGGTGGTATAGATCAAATCCTTTATATATAATCTCAATAAAGGAGATTAAAGTTTAGCCAGACCTAAGTTATGCAGAAAAACCAGTACAGATCCTAGTTAAGGAAGTCAAGCAATTAAGAAATAAAGTTATACCACTAGTCAAAGTGTTATGGAAATATCATAACATGGAAGAGGCCATGTGGGAAGTCAAGGAGGGAATGAAGGCTCAGTACCCATATTTGTTTACACTAGGTAATTTCGAAGATAAAATTTCTTAAGAGGGGAATAACTATGACACCTATAAGTAGAGGCTTTATGAATAATACCTTTGAGGCTCAAAAAGTGTGCCTAGAGTGTCGGGTCACCTTCACAAGGCTCAAGGCAATGCATACTAGTCATAAAATTTTGAGTGGCCATAAAATGATGAAAATGACTTAATTTAATGATTTAGCAGAACTAATAAATTATTTTAGGCTAAAATCTAGTGGGTTGTAGGCTCAGTTGGACTTAGGCTGGGAATGACCCGAGATGTGCTTAGATATACTTGAAAATACCATACCCTAAAGGTCAAAAATTCCAATTAGGCCATTGGAAAAGGAATTTTGATTTCTATGTCATTTGGTAATTTTCGACAATTATAGGAATTTTTGAGGAATTAGTTAACCTACTTGTCGATGGAATTTTGGTGTGAAATTTTATGATCCTCTAAATAGGCCTAATCAGGGATTTTTAGAGTAAATACAATAATTTTTTAAGGTCCGAGTGAATTTTAAAAACTTCCTAAAGTTACAGCCAAAAATTAAGCATTTTGGGAAGCTCGGGTGACACGTGTGACCACTTGAGCTACCCCAGCCCTATTATATAAGGGGTGCCTTATGGCGACTGCCCCATTTGGCTAAAGGACACCTGATTCTCACTCACTACCACCATTCTTTCTCATTTTCCCTTACCATTTGCTATCTATGCCATTTTTAACTAAGAAGTCACCATTTTTGGACCATTTCTTCCTTAATTCTTCATAAAAACTCCACTAAAAATCCTAACAAATATGAAAAAAAATTTTATGAAGCTTTTAGCCATTATAGCCAACCATAAGGGGTGAAGAAAATTTCTTAAAGTCTAAGTATATATAAGGTGGCATAAAAAAATGTAAGTGTGTGTAAGTGATTTTTCTTCTTTTTATTTTTATTCTAAGTAGTTATCTCAATCCTAAGGTTAGCCATATTTTTAGAATTTTAATTTGAAGATTGTATGAATTTTAAGGCATTTCTAAGGTTAAAAATGTATTAGATGGGCTTAAAAGAGAATGATGTTCAACAAGGAAATTAAAGTTGCTAAAGTGTATGAAAAGCCTTAAATTATAGAGAGGTATGTGAATTTGATGTACTAGAGGCAAGCCATGTTCATTTTGAATGTGATTATTTTAATTTGATGCTGATTGTATGTAATTTAGATGATTTGTATGTTGAATTGATAAAATGAATGGGTGGAAGGGTGTTGTTCTAGTTTAGTAGAGAGGGTGTATGTGTATGTGTGTAATGTTATTTCATGTATATATGGTGGATATGATGGGTAATAATGTGTGTGGTATGGGATTGGATGATTATTGTGTGCATATAGTGTGAAAATACATGATCATGGGTGGTTTTAGGCTTAGTCGAGAGAGTTATTGAGGTGTTTTAGCTTGTAAGTTAGGTGTATGGAATGTATGTAAGGGGTATGTGTTGGGAGATGGTATGTTATGCATGGAACTAAATGTATAGGTGGTGAATTTGATGACAATGTGCATGTAGGTTTAGGATCATGGTATGGCTAAGGCATGTACATGATGTGTCATGGCAAGTATGCTTGGTATATCATGTGTGTATGTATATGCATACTTGAATGATGGCACATGATGTGGAGGTTTGATAAAATGTGACATGTATAACCATAAACAAGCTTTAGTCAAGAGGTAGGTGTGGTATGCTATATATGGTAAGTATAGTATGGCATGATGTATGTTATGTAGGAATGGCATGGCATGATAAGCATGGAATGTGTGACATGGCATTGGCATGAAATAGGCATTAACATGAGTATGAATGTGGCTTAAGTTATGATAAGTAAATGTAATGAAAGCATGTTGGCAATGCGGCTAGAAAATGGCTCGTAAATGGCTTAAAAAGGGAATGGAAAAAAATGACCTATAGTGTGAATTATAATAACATGAAATGGACATGAATTGTTGACACCTTGTGTATTTGATTTTAATGGCAATGTGAGGCCATTGCGGTTACCAAAATAGATTAAATGAATTGAAAGTAATTGTGGCCTAGAATGGCATGTCAATATGACTTGAATTGGTATGGGAAAGTGCCTAGTGAATAGTGGGAAATAACCTATAATAGTGTAATTGAAAAAAAAGAAATAACCCATAACAGTGTAATTGAAAAAAATAAATGACCAGTAACTGTCCTATAAATTGTATATATGAGATGAGCACTTGGTTGTGACCTATAATGGACATATAATAGGGCTTGAATTATGATATTAAACTAAGCTTAAAGTGGACATGTGAATATCTTAGTAAAGGACTTAAACTTTATTTTTAAAAGTTGGACCTATAACTATTCGATAAAAAAAGTGACCTATAACTGTCTGGCTAAAATTGAACTATGGAAATAAATTAATAACTATCTATTAATGGATTAGAAATATTTTAAAATGATGATCAATAATAAAATGAATATAAATATGAGACTGTTGGCCCATTAGTTAAACACACACTGGATGGATTGATCGGTAACTAGGGAGTAGTAGCTACTAGATATTGGTTGTTCATTAGACCAGGCTGGTGTAGTGGTCAGGGTCTACAGGATGGGCCATTGCACTGTGATTTGATGTTTACATTTGTCTGTTTGCTAAACCAAGCCAGTGCAACAATCAGTTTCCACAAGATGGGCTACTACACTATGTTGTTGAAATTATTGTCTGTTTATTAGACTTGGCTGGTGCAGTGGTCGGGGTCTACAAGAAGGACCACTACACTATGTTATTGATAATGTACCATGATGAGATAATCATATATTTATTTGTTTAGTACTAGGGAGATCCAGGTTCTTACTATCAGACCAGGCCGGTGCAGCAGTCGGGGTCTATAGGATGGGCTACTGTACTAGGGATTGTGCAGAGCTTGAGGTTTGAAATGCAAGGCCACTACATGCTTTGAGTTCCTTCTTGGTTTAGTTTTTTGAAGTGTAGTCTATCTAATTAGGCCTATTAAACTAATTTAAATGTTGGGACTGATGCCAATTAAAATAATCAATAAACTAAATGAGAACACAATAGTGGTATAATTGTAATTAATTAAACTATGAGGCTAAACAATTAAATTACTATTATTATGAAATGGCTTCCATATACTGCATCTATATATTCATAGCATGTTATTAAATATGTATGTCTGCATGTGACATTTTTTTATATATCAAATTCAACATTAAGTTACATACTCAGCATACTAGTGTTTCGGTGAGTAGGTAATAGCAAGTAGTAGTCCAGCCTCAGGTTTTGTGCAGTGTAATACCAGAGTTATTGAAAGGTATGAGGTTTTGTTTTATTTTAATGGTTTTTAATAGGGACTCATGTAAATACTTTAGGTTGTAGGTTCAACATGCTTAGGAGCTGCTAGTGGCTATGTTTTTAAGTTAAACATGTGATGTATACAAACAGGCCTATAGATCTAAATGGTTAAATGTATATATGAGTTTGATGTGTTTGAGCCTGAAACCCTATGTGCTGATTGATTTTCTATTAGTGATATATGAATTAATGATAATAGAGGACCAAAAGGGGTCAAGAAGGTGATAGGAGATAGAATTGTGGTTATTAGAAGTGTTTTTCACAAGTCAAACTTTCAAAATGTCACCCGAGAGTCGTTGTGCTGCCCAAAAATTCTTATACAACTTAAAATTGGCTACCAGATAGATTTATAGCCTAAATATGCCTTGAATAATAATGTGAAAGTGATATATAAGAATCTATGCCATATAAGTCTAAATAATTAAAAGAATCAGTAAATGTTAAGGTGTATGGGTCTAGAGAAATTTTAGGATGGGTGACCTGGTGGGAAGTACATCACCTATCGGGTTTCTTTAGAAACCTAGTAGAGGCTGTCATAGTCTGCTAGTTAGACATTGTATTTTTTTATTTATTTTCTTTGTTTCCCATTTTGTGACACCCATTACCCATTCCATACACCAGACCTGGTTAAAGAGCAACATACTACTGATATTCGAACTAAACTATATATTAAAGCCCATAAAAGGAATTAAATCCTTTCTTTATATTAAAACAAACTCTACACATTTAATGTGATAAAAATGTGAATTATTGAAAACCATTTTTGGGTATACTAATAAGGTTTCTGTGTTGAAAATCTGGTAGCATAACAACTATATTAAGACAACATCCCAAATAGTAACCTATCAAAATAAAATCTTCTATAAATTCTCATCATATTCCAATAATTCCTAGGTCTATTTGACCCTTCAACAACACATCACAAGGCAACATTCCACAAGCATACATAAGAAAGAGATATCATACAAGTCATGTTATCTTATCAAAGTTTAGAAAGAAAGAAAGAAGTGAAAAGCTAGTTTAATAAGTTTTACAAAACATAATTACTGATTACAGATTAGGCCCAATCTCTTATTATACACAAGAGTGCAATCTACTAATTACATCACTAAAAATTATACAAAGAAATCAAAATACCCTAAAAAGGTAGCTTCTCGATCTCCCATGGTACTGAGGCTTTAACTTTAATCTGTGTTTTTTTAAACTAGCTATTGCAAAAATAAACACGATGTGCTAAGCTTTCACTTAATGCTGAGTCAAACATAATATATGTTTTATGTCAAAAAAAAATGCAATAAGCATAATTCATGTCTTTATGATAATGGCAATAAGATAACATATATCATAACTACATCAATATGGCTCAATAATCACATCTTACATGAAATTATGATCTTAATTAACATTTTAAAGCCATTAACATAACAAGAATTTAAAAGAATGTTTTCAATTTATTTAATAGAAAATTAAGCCTTTACAATTTTTAATTAGATTTATATCCCCATACCGATAAGACAACAACCAAATTGGATAATGGGATGTTATAATGCCTGGAGCCCCAAGATAAATGTACCTAAAGGCACCTAAGATAAATGTACCCATAGACACCTAAAACAAATGTATTCAAAAGCACCCAAGATAGTTGTACTCGAAGACACCTAATAGTTGCTCTATTTCCCTAGTTGATTAATCAACCTATCCAACCTAGGTTGTCTAAAAGCATAGGCATTCTTAAATATTGTTCATTATATAACCCAATCATATATGTATACATTACACATTTATCATAATTACCCATATATTCTAATATTATACACATATTGCATATGTTGTCTCATATATGTAAAATGGTCATGCTTATGGAACTCACAAATTATCTAAGATTTTAAAGAAATGCATAAGGCCATTCAACCAAGCAAAAATTGAAAACCCCATATATGCATTCTCACATAGTCATGCATATATCCATACTTAATATAATGAACATAACATTCCCAAACTCTAATCTTTTAGCCAATAACAAAAGCATACTTTGACCATTAAAACACTTATAAAATTTCATGCCACTAAACACAATAACCATAACACAATGCATATTCATTCTATCTAAAGTCAAATTTTAGGATTAAGGCAATAGAAAATTTTGTCCACCACTCACAAGAACTCAAAAGACATTAAAATATCACATTATGCTTTCACTTTATAAACCACTTATCTCTACACATTACTTCATCATTATTCATAGCATGAATGAATCATAATCACACACATTTACACCTTGCATATTTCAACCTTAACACAACATCATAACTGAATCCATTGATTCACAATTCACTCAATTACACAACATATTTACTCATACATACTACATACATAACAACACATTAATTATACATATTAATCATTAAGTACATAACACTATTTCATCATAAATACCATATAAATTAAATGTTCAAACATATATTTAGTTGGATTCATGTACCAAAAGCCAAAATACATCCAAATGACATGATTACACCTTCTCCTTCCCTATCGAACCACTTGGTCTCTTTTCCTCTACATGTATAATTATAGGCTCATTTTATAAAATTCATAATGAATCCAATACAAATCCAAAAATAAAAATAACTACACATATGTGTTTTTGGGCACTCGTAAAGTCTAGGAAAAATGTTGGAACATAAAAATTCTTACTCGATCGAGATTTGGGTACTATTCACCTTACTCTTAAAACAAAAAAAATCCTTCATTTTCTTTTTGAAATTCAAGCTAGAAATGGTGTTAAGAGGCCTTGGAGGTTTGATTGGTAACTGAAGTCCATGAATTTAGGGGTCGATTTAAGGGAGAAGAAGAAAAGAAAAGGGAGAGAAAAGATGGAGAAGCTGTCAACTTCTTAAAGATAAAGAAGGAAGAGGGAGTACTATTAAGATGTTAACCAAAAAAATAAAATGGCTTTGACCTATTTATATGTGTATAAAATTATTTAATTTTATTTCTTCTTTCTTCCTCTTTCTTTAATTTCCCCCTTTTTTTTTAATCTTCTATATACCTATATAAAGGTCCCTAAAATAAAAAAAAATCCATATTCCTTCAACCTCTAAAATTTCAAACTTGAAAATCAAGAAAAACTGATAAAATAGGTCTTAATAAGTTAGTCCAATTTTTAGTAAAAATACTTCCTAACATTTATAAATTTCAATTCTGATGCCAATAAACTATTTGGAATTTTTAAGTATTAGGTTGTATCAATCTCGAATTATTTTAAGAAAAAATTGAATTATTTTATGATTTAGCTTTGCCTATGGCACTATTCATAGGACACTACCATAAAATCTTCTTTAGCATTTTATCCACTTTAATGGCTTTATATTAACTCAAAATGTTGCCAAAAATTCTTTTATGATTAATAATTCCCACTGTTCTAATTAGTGTGACTCAAGTTTCAAAAAACACTATTCATCTCGAGAAGTAGCATTCATAAAGTTGAGATTTTCAGGATGTTACATTACTTCCTCTCTTAAAAGAAATTTCATCCTAAAAATTACCTGGATTAAAGAGATATAGACATTGCTCTTTCATCTAAGCCTCGCTCTCCCAAGTTGCCTCTTTTATGCCATGATATTGCCATTGAACCTTTACTAATGTCACGATTTTATTTCGTAGCTTTTTAACCTCTCGAGCCAATATACTCATTGGCTCTTCTTTATACAAAAAATCCAAATGTATATCCACTTCTTCAACTAACAACACATGTGTTGGGTTTGATCTATATCTTTTTAGCATAGACATATGGAACACATCATGAATCTACTGCAACTTATGGGGAAAGCTAGTCTATAAGCCAAAGGACCCCCACGTTTAGTTATCTCATGTGGCCTAATAAACCATGGACTTACCTTACCTTTCTTGTCAAATCTCAACACTTTCTTCCATAGAGATACCTTAAGAAAAACCTTATTGCCTACTCATATTGTATGTCTCTTCTCTTTAAATCTACATAAGACTTTTATTTGTCTGAAGCAGCCTTAAGCTTATCTCTGATGATCTTCACTTTTTCCTCAACATCTTTAATTAAATTCAGCCCTATAAACCTGTTTTCACTGAGCTCACTCTAGCATAATAGAGTTCTACATCTCTTTCTATATAGGGCTTCATAAGGAGTCATACCTAGACTTGTTTGGTGACTATTATTATAGGCAAACTCTGCCAAAGATAAATAACAATCCCAACTACCTTTAAACTCAATGGCATAACTTCTCAACATATCCTCCAAAACTTGAATAACCCTTTATGATTGACCATCAATTTATGGATAAAATGCCATGCTAAAACTAAGTTTGATTCCCAAAGTATTATGGAGTTTCTTCTAAAACCTTGATGCAAACCTGGGATCTCAGTCAAAAATAATTAAAGATGGCACCCCATGCAACTGAATGATCTCATCAATATACAACTTTGCTAACTTTTCCAAAGAGAAATCCATCCTCACTAGAATAAAGTGTGCTGACTTGGTTAATCTGTCAACTACAACCCATATAGAGTTACACTTGCTTTTAGTCATAAGTAACCTAACTATGAAATCCATGGTAACCCAGTCCCATTTCCATTCCAAAATTGCTATAGGATGAAGCAATTCGAATGGAACTTTATGCTGAACCTTAACTTGTTGACAAGTAAGGTATGTGGTCATGAAATTAGCTACGTCTCTCTTCATGCCTAGCTAACAATAAACTATCTTTAAGTTTTGATACATCATAGTACTACTAGGATGCATGGCATATAGAGTGTTATTGGTTTCTTACAAGATTTGCTATCTCATATCTTAATTGTCAGGCACACACAGATAGTCATGAGAATACAAATAACCATTATCCTTAATTTGATACTCGGTAAGCTTTCCCTCTTAATTCATGCTTATAACATTTTGAAATCTATGATCATCTTTCTGAGCATCCTTGACTTGTTGCAACAAATTTGGCTTAATCTGAAGCTCTGTTAACCATCCCTCCTCATCAAGTAACTTTAAACTAGCATTCATCACCTTTAAGGATGATATAAGCTTCTTGCTTAATGCATCTACCACTATATTGGCCTTCCCTAGATGATAGTCAATAAGGCTGTAATGT
>CANXYI010763850.1:0-11312 GCA_948208565.1 Hura crepitans | reverse complement strand
TTTCAATTTGTCTCCGACCACTTTCACTTTTTCCTCTGCATCATTGATCAGGTTCAGACTAGAAATTTTACTTTCCCTAACTTCATTCTAACACAGAGGAGTTCTACATTGTCTACCCTACAAAGCTTTATAAGGTGCCATTCCAAAGCTGGATTGATAACTATTATTATAGGCAAACTCTGCCAAAGATAGGTATTGATCCTAGCTACCTTTAAACTCAATAGCACAACATTTCAACATATCCTTAAGTATCTGTATCACTCTATTTAACTATCCATCATTCTAAGGATGAAAAGCTATACTATAGGCCAGTCTAATGCCTAATGCTTCCTACAACTTTTCCAAAATCTTAAAGTAAAGTGAGGATCTCTGTCAAAAATAATAGTCACTGGCACACTATGTAACCTAACTATTTCATCCACATATACTTTAGCTAGCTTCTCTAACGAATAATCCATTTTGACCAGGATAAAGTGAGTTGTCTTTGTCAATCTATCAACAATTGCCCACAAAGCATCACATTTACCTCTACTTATAGGTAAACCCATCACAAAATCCATGGTCACCCTCTCCTATTTCCATTCTTGTATTGCTATAGGATGCAACAATCTAGAAGGAACTTGGTGTTTAACTTTCACTTGTTGACATGTTAAACACCTTGCAACATATTCTACCACATCTTTTTTCATACCAGGCCACCAATAATAAGACTTTAAGTCTAAATACATCTTTATGCTCCTTGGGTGCATAGAATAAAGAGCTTTATATGCCTCTAGTATCTGTAACCTTAGGTCATCTGTACTAGGTACACACAACCTATTTTGATAATACAGACATCCGTCTTTTGTCAACTCAAACCCTATGGCCTTCCCCTTTTTACCTTTACCTACCATTTAAACCAGTTGTTCATCTTTCATCTGAGTTTCCTTAATCTACTGTCTAAAATCTAGTTTCACTTGTAACTCAACCAATATAGCATATTCTGAAGTATACTACAACCTGGCATTCATGGTTTTCAAAGTCACTATAAACTTTCTACTCAAAGCATCTACCACCATATTCATTTTCCTTGGCTAGTAATTAATCAGACAATCATAGTCCTTTATCAATTCTAACCACCTTCTCTATCTAAAGTCCAGTTCTTTCTAAGTAATAAGGTATTTTAGACTTTTATGATCTGTATAGATGTAACATTTTTCACCATACAGGTAGTGCCTCCAAATTTTCAAGGCAAAAACAATAGCAACTAGCTCCAGGTCATAAGTAGGATAATTCCTCTCATGGGGCTTCAACCATCTTAAAGCATAAGCTACTACCTTTCCATCTTGCATTATCACACATCCCAAGCCATTCAGTGAAGCATCACTATACACTGTGAAATCATTATCCTGTTCAGGTTGAATCAAGATAGGATCTTCTATTAACATCTTTAATTTCTCAAAACTTGCTTGACACTTATCATCCCACTCAAATATGATAT
Organism: Hura crepitans; assembly: GCA_948208565.1. Classification (NCBI taxonomy): domain Eukaryota; kingdom Viridiplantae; phylum Streptophyta; class Magnoliopsida; order Malpighiales; family Euphorbiaceae; genus Hura; species Hura crepitans. Next base: position 9,832 of record CANXYI010763850.1, on the reverse strand, counting down.
TCTTTTTTTATTAATCTGGTTAAAGGAGTAGCAATAATAGAATACCCTTTCACAAATCTCCTGTAATATCTAGCTAATCCTAGAAAATTTCTTATCTCTATCACAATCCTAGGTGGTTACCATTCTAATACTGCCTTCACTTTATTAGGGTTAACCCTGATCCCCTTTGTTGAAACTGTATTTCTTAGAAATGCAACTTTACTCAGCTAAAACTCACATTTACTGAGCTTGAAATACGGTTGTCCCCATTTCAAAGTATGTAACACAACTCTAAGATGTTTTTTATGCTCTTCTTTGTTTTTAGGATACACTAGAATATCATCTATGAATATCTCTACAAATTGGTCTAAATAAGGTTGAAAAACCCTATTCATCATATCCATAAAATCTACTGATGCATTAGTGAGCCTAATGGCACCACCAAAAATTTATAATGCCTATACCAGGTTCTAAAAGCAGGTTTGGGAATATCAGCCTCTTTGATTTTCAACTGATGATACCCTGAATCTCAAATCAATCTTTGAGAATACACTTGTACCTCCAATTGATAAAAAAATCATCTGTTATGAGCAATAGGTATTTATTTTTCATAGTTATCCTATTTAACAGCCTGTAACCAATAAGCAATCGGAGTAACCCATCTTTCTTCTTTATAACAACATAGGTGCCCTTCAAGGAACATGCTGGGTCTAATAAAACCCTTGTCTAATAGATCTTGTAGTTATACTTTCAATTCTTTTAATTCAGTAGGTGCCATTCAATAATGAGTTATGGATATTAGAGCTGTACTAAGATATACCTTAATTCCAAAGTCAAGTTCTCTCTGAGGGAGTAAACCTGGAAACTTATTAGGTAATACATCAAGAAATTTAGAAACAAGTGGGATATGTTCAAGATCAGAGTTAGAAACATTCAGGTCAATAGCATAGGCTAATTATGCCTCACACCCTTTTTGAAGAAGTTTTTGTGCTTTAACATCGGAGATAAGCTTATTCAGAAGACTTCTCTCACCATCCACTATCACTATCTATTGTTCTACAATCTAAAAGGTAAATTTCTTATATCTACAGTCAATTATGGCTTGATACTTAGTCAGCTAATCAATTCCTAGTATCACATCAACTCATGGAATAGTAGATCAGTCAAATTAGTAGAAAATTGATATTCATGCATCACTAAAGGACACTCTCCTCTTCTAACCAATCCACACTACCCTCGATATCTCTTTTAACAAATATTACAGTCAAAGGTCCATTTCTATCACCTGCTATGCCAGAAGCACTATTAGCTTAAGAAAGTAATCAAGGTTTACATGTAGAAGCTTGTCTAGATCTTTGGGACTATGCCTATCTCTGCCCCCGATACCTTGACTGATACTAGGGCCTAGGCTGAGACTATGTTTGTGACTAACCCTTTCTCTTTTTCTTACCATCCCCTGACACTGCACTGGACTGTCCCATAGTAAACTACCTCTTCCTTTGGAAGAAATCCCTCTTCTCTTTCATCATTTCTTCCATATCATATGCAGTTGCCATCAACACTGCAAAATCTTTTTCTCTGGAGTTTGCTATCTACATTTTCAATTTAACATTTAGTCCTATTAAAAATCCCTTTCATTTCTCCTTTTCTATACATTTTAGCTATTCCAAATTTTTGAATGTTCTATCTAGCCAGTACTCAGCCCTGGCAGCATCATCTTCCTTTTTCCCTAAGAAATCAATAGCTCTAATCCTTTTTAGCCTTTCTAAAGGTATTTTCTATAGAGGAGCTAGTGGTGGAGTAGCAATAGTAGTAGTATATCTGAGCAAATTCACTATTTCCTGTAACAGAGCAGGAAATGCTCCTACCTGCAATTGTCTAGGCCCTTATGTCTATGGTTGCTATGTAGCATCATTGGTTTTAGGTACTAATGCATTGTCTACCCCCTGCATAGTTATAGGTGCAAAACTAGCCACTTCCTTAGCCTCTCCTTCGAATACCTGGTTAGTCATGTCTTTATTCATGTACACTACCTAAGAATATCAAACCTATGCTGTGATACCACCAAATATGACACCTCCTACTGGATTCTCAAAGAAACCCAATAAGCGGTGCACTTCCTGCTAGGTCACCCATCCTCATATTTCTCTTATATTCATTTATTTAACTTTTACTAATTCTGTAATATTTAATTTTGTTTGACTCCAAATTCCTTTTTAGCTATTCTTATGTGCTACTTAGGGTCATACCATATTATTCATGCCAATATTGGCTAATTATAGGTCAGTCAAGTTTTTCCTAAAATTCGACAACATGACAGCTATCTGAGTCACAATCCAAAATTTTAAACCTATAAAAACACTTCTTATAACTCATATTCACATTTCCTAGACCCTTCGGGTCCCCTAGGTAACAACCTAACATCATCATTCTATCAATCATCAATGCAAGCCTCAAGACACAATTAAGAAATCCTAAATTAGAGCCTTAGGCTCACTACCATATTATCAAGTAAAGGCAATCACACATTCAAATCAGTTTGATAAAAACTTATTACATAACATTGTCTATGACATATATGTATACATATATAAACCACCTATACATAGGCTACCCATTCCCACATAAGTACAATGAGTGCAAAAGCTATACAACATATTTACACAACCTTCTGTCAAATATCCTCTAAACTCTAGCTGTATGCTTTATAAGACTGCACCTTACTTATACTTACCTACGCACCAAAATAGGTACATTGAGTATATAATATACTCAGTGGTAAACTCAAGCATTTAAATCATGTCAAATATTTCATTCATGCATATATAAGGTTATTACTGTCTATTCCAGGTTATTAAGTCCACTATTTACTGTTCCATGTCAAATGACCAAAATACCCTTTTTACTTATACATAACAGATTACCCTGTATTTAATCATTTAAAATCATGTAAATTATGCATTTAAGCCATTTCCAATAATAATAGTCAAATAATTGAATTATCAAATCAATAAATGGTATACATGCAAAAATTACAAAAATACCCTTGATAGTATATACTAGTTATTCATTCAGTTACTTATGCCAAAATTTAGAAAGTTTAACAATATCAGCCATTATTGTTGTTTTATGTTATTTATTTCACCAAATTGATGAGCCTGATTAGGTAGACAACACTTCAATACACTAGACCTAAAGGGAACTAAAAAGGAGTGCAGTGATCCACATTTTAGACCTCAACCGCTACACTAGTCTGATCAAGTTATAGCACTAAAGGTGCAAATAACAAGATATAGTCTATCTAACAGACTAGTACAATGGCCCTTCAGACTTTGGCTATTATATTAGCCCTATTTAAAGATTAAGGATGTCACAAACTGGTTTGCTTAGTAGATTAATCTATTTAACTGACTAGTGTAGTGGCCCTCTGGGACCTATGCCGCTGCACCAGCAAAATGAGGTGAATGGGTTCAAAGAACAAGAATGTCATAACCTGGTCTACCTAGCAAACTAGTCTATTTAACTGACTAGTACAGTAGCCTTCTGGCACCTACGTCGTTGCACCAATAAAATGAGGTGAATGGCATCAAGTGTGTAAAGGCATATGAGTGTCTATCTAACAGACTTGTACAGTGGCCCAAAATAGACCTTAGCTGCTATACCGGCCTTACCTGAAAATCAGACAATGTAGCAACTGCTAAAATCCCTAAGTTGATCGGTTAACCCATCTAATGGGTGTCTAATTAATGGGCCATGTAGCTCAATTTATGTTCATTCCTTCATAATTTAACTTTTTATAATATTTAGAAGTGAAAAATAGTTAGTTATGAATTTTATTTTATAGTTCAATTTTAACCCGATCTGGTATAGCCATAATCAGGTTGTACCAGGTAAAATTCCAACATTTATTTTTAGTTCCATGGATGCCAATATTTAAGGTATATTATGCTTCATTTTACTTCATACTTATTTCTCATGTAATTATCATTTACTATCAATAATATTTTTTATTTAGGTAATAGTCAAACTAGACAGTTATAAATCATTTCTTCAAGTTTCAATAGCCAATTCTAGGTTTATTCTTAATATTTTTCAGTGCAATTTTCATCATTATTTTCACAGTTTTCATAAGCCCTAAGCCATACAATCACTAATCCAATTTCAAGGCTAAAGCATAGGCATTATAGCCATAATACTCAATCCCATAATATAGCCCTTAAAGGCACATTTTGAGGTCCATTCCACACATACAGTTTATATCCGCTTTAAATCCCTTTTTAAGCCATTTAACTTGGGTTCTTGTTTAAGTATTAACCATTCACTTAAGGTTCATTATCAAGCATTCATGTGTATCATAATTGTCCCATATCCAAGTCCAATTTAAGCTAAGTAAATTTAACCTTATTGTGTTTAATATGTCAAGGTTCATAGTGCCAATCTATTTCAAGCAATTCCTTAAAGGTTTCCTCATATTTCTATAAGTATTGCTCTCAGGTACATTAATATACAAGCCATGATCATGCATTGTTTTCCATATTTCTTACACAACCAATGCTTTTACATAATCTTAATCATGTTTGCACATATATAGATATATTTTCATGCCTATTTAGATGGATTACCCTAGGCATATGTCTCGGCTATTACCTAATTTATAATCATACATATATTAGCTAAGCTAACGACTTGTCACCTAATAGTTTCACATGCCTTAAAGCCAATTGCATATGCTAATTGACCATTTCATATAAAGTAAGCCTAATACATGGCTTAATCGCTAACATATCATATTCATCCACAAGCCAATTAGCTAATTAGTACATGTACAAGTAATCATTCATTTAAAAGCCTTGACCGCCATTGTTTCATTTAATTACTCAATGTACACACATAAATTCACATGGAAACGTCTTGGATACATATACCTTTCATGCCTAACATATAACTTATACGCCATACTCACATCACTAATCAAACTATTAACATCAAAACCAATATTAACACCCTAAACATCATGTAACCAACCTTTAAAACTTCCTTTACCTCTCGGCCAGCAAAGCACTTCACTCATAACAAGCCCATTCTCATTAAATAATACCTATTTTAATGCCCAATTTCTCATCAGTGTAAAGAATCTCACTCAAATTTGAAGTGCCATCAACTAAACACTAAGGTACTCAATTTTAAAACACATGTTCAGCTCTCTAAAGCTCAAATGGCATGAATCAAATACTAAAGTTCACTTACCTACCAAAGAATACCCTTGAAACCTTTAATCCCACAAGCCATCTAGCCTTCCATGATAGTTCCTCCACCTTTCTTCAAGCCCTTTTCTTCCTCAATTCACCTCAAACATAATTCACACATTCACTCTTAGTCCTTAGGCCTTACAAAGATCCAATTCCAACTAAGAATCACTATGAAAACTAAAGGAAAAGCAAAGAAACTCACCTTTGAATGCTTGCTAGATAGCTTATGTCCAAGGAACTTCAATGAATTATAATTAATTAATGGAGTCTATTTTTTCAGTGTTATTTCTTCCCTCAGGTCTTTAACACCCTAAATTAAATTTAGAAAGTAAGAGGTTGCAGAAATGGCTGGAGAAAAGGAGTGAAAATGGCTCCTAAAGGCAAATATGGTGTCAATTTTGGGCAGCCAAAGGGAAAAAAATTTTTTGTTTCTTTATTAGTGGACTTTTCCACTTGTTAAGGTAATTTGCCACATGTCATAGCCCTTAAGCCAGCTGGCATGGTAAAGGTGGGTCCCGCGACCTCCTAAAATAGCTTAATTTTTGGCAAAACTTTAAAAATTCACCAAATTCACATGGACCCTAAATAATTACACTCTTTATTTTAAACTTCCTGTTTTAATCACCCATACATGCTTGTAAATTTTTACAGCCAAATTCCATCGATATAATAGTTTTAGATTGCCTCAATTTGCATGCCAACCTTAAAAATAATAAGAATTCGCAAAAAAACCTTTGAATTTAAAAATTCTTTCAGTAATGGACTCAATGGAATGTTTGAGCTTTATGGTTCGATATTCTTGGGTTTATCTGGGCACATCCTGGGTTATTCCTAGCCCGACTAAATTTTTTTACATAGATTAATAGCTTTAGTCCGAAATAAATTATTGATTTTGCTAAATTTTTAAAATTTCCTTTTTTATCATTTTAAAGCCCCTCAAAGTTTCATGACTAATGCCATTGCCTTGATTTACATACAAGTGACTTGGCACCTTAGGCACACTTTTCGGACCTTGTGGCACTATTCATAGAACCCCGACACACGGGCGTTATAGTGACAATTACACTTGATTCTATTTGGAAACCCAAAAGTTATATCAATGTAATGCGAAGTGATATCATTGAAGAAGGTAAAAGGATAGATAGAGAAAATTTTGTTAATTAAAGTATGACATGAAAGAACATTAGAAATTTAAATGGTTTATGTAAAAAGTTATATGGTAGTCGAAAATACTCAAAGATTGACCCACACTAATTATGATGAAATAAGTATAAGAAATTATTATATTAAAAGTTATATAATATGAAAATAACATTAGAAGACATGTAGGTTGTAATGACCCGAAAATTTCGATGTTATGAATAATACTTTCTTAGGATCTGAATAGTGCTCTTGAGACATAAGATACACTGAATTGACCGTGTGATAGTATTAATCATAAAATAATTTTAGCAAAGTTTGAACCCAAACTAAAGTCATTTAGTTGATTAAAAATAATAGTTAAGTTTTACGATAGTGTTACGTGAATATTGACGAAGGCAAAGCTAATTCATAAAAATATTTCATTTTTGCTCAAAATGACTCGAGATTAATAGAACCTGATACTCAAAAATTCTAATTAGCCTATTAACACTGGAATTGGAATTTTTAGAGATCAGAAAGTATTTTTAAGAAAATAGGATAATATTAAAACTTATATTTTTTAATTGATTTTTCATGATTTTTTAGCATAGGTTTTTAAAGGCTATTGAGGTTTGATTTATGGATTTTTAAGGGCTTCTCAAATGTCAAAAATGAGGCAAGAAAAGATGAAAATAAAAGAACTATAAAAGGGTAAAATCTTGATCAAATGAAGAATAGTCATCTTTTTCCTTTGAACTAAAGAAGCCTACGTCATTCTTAAGAGGGGGGAGTGGTTCCTTAAGCTTCAATTTTAGCTCATTTTGTGTCATTTGAGAGTTAATGCCACACCTCTGTGGCCTCTAGACTCCCTTTCTAGCCCAAATTTTAAGAGAAATTGATGAAAAACCCCAATTTTAAATCTCAACGAAGAGTGTTATGGATTTGATCGAGTAAGTTTTTCCAAGTTTTGATATTTTTCCTATGTTCCCTAAGTGCCTAAGAGCATTTCTATGTTTTTAGTTTTTCATTTTATACTTTGGTTGGTTTTTTACAGATTTTTATATATCAAGCCTATAATGAACAATTGTAGAAACAAAAAGGACATGAGATCATGGCAAAGATAAGGCCTAAGTAGTCCTCATGGGTTCCTTTTAACTCCATAAGTAAGAGTAATCAAAATGATTTATGCTAATTTAATTATGCCTTAATGTATGTTAATAAATGACAATGAGTATGTTTATGTTTAAATGGCTAAGTATAATGATTAAATGCATGTACATCATGTTTAATGATGTTATATAAGTGTTTTAAGCCATTTGATGATTTTAGAATTATAGGGATCACGTATAATGATAAGATGTGTATGGCTTGCATGCATGTATGTGTATGCATGTTATATATTATGCTTGATAAAAATGATATATGTCCAAGAATGGAAATAAGTGTCTATATGGACATTGGATATAATGTGAGATGCATGTAGTAATGCTTTTGAGTACTTGAAGGCATGATGACTGAATGACCATTTGATGTAAATATACATGTGTTTGCTTTATGTAGGGCATGTCATGAATGGTGCATGATTCTATGAATGTCAATAATCATAAAAGCATATATTGAGACTTATGATGTGAATAATAATATGTGTAGCATGTAAGGGAATGTTATAGTCGAATGGCCTAGAAGCATGTGTATATGTTTATATTGTCATATGGTGTATACAAAGGATGATTCATGTTTATGATTGAATATGTGATCATATATATGTGAGATGAACTATGTTATGTAAAGAAGTGAATGTATAATGCATGAATGAGGTTACGGCCTATGATGTATTCATGAATGTATATGATTTATACTAAGCATGATATAGATAGTGCATGATCATATGCATGTTAATGGTCATGAGGAATTATGTTGATATGTGTAATGAGAAAGCATGTATGGTTGAGCAATTCATGATAGCTTAGCTGAATGGTTTGGTGTAATGGCTATAATGTGTTTTGAGGTAATTATGAATGAATTGTGACATGACGAGATGTCATGATATCGTAATGCATTAAATGATTAATTATGATGCTTGACATAAAGAATTTAATAATGTGTGAATGTAATCTTATTTTTTTATGGCTAATGCATTGGCTAGGTGCATAATTTAGGATTATTATGTTTATGTCTTACATGTATCATTGTAAGATATCATAATAGTGTATGATTTTGAGTATGTTTAGGTTGATGCTTAAAGTTTCTTATGTTATCTTAACTAGAGCATTTGCATGTTATGATGATGCCTGGGTATGAGTTAATAAGTAGATGGCATTTTGACTTGTCATTTTCATATCATGATGTAACAAATCATGTTTAATAATAAGGTAAATTGATGATATTACTTTTCCTAGTTGTGTCATTAGTTGGCCAACCAATTTAACTAAAAGCTATGTTAAACCATGTAAAGAGGTGAAATTCAAAATGAACATGGTTAGTAACCCATGCAAGTAAATAACCTAGTTGGATAGGCTAACCAGATAGCTAGGAGTCATAGCAGCTACTAGGGTACTTCATTACCTTTGTAGCCTTTAAGTTACGATGCATGAACCTTTGGGTGATTATGATATCTTAACCTTCAGGTCTAATGCATTGATCTTTAGATCTTATTTTCTAACCTTTAGGTCTATTGGTGTTGACCTTTGGATCTTATGTTCTAACATTTAAGTTTGATGCATGATGACCTATGGTTCTATGCTTTTCTGACCTTTAGGTCTAATACATGTGGGGCCTATATGGTTTTAAGGGGCTAAGTGGTCCGCTTGATACTTTGTTATCCATAGTGTATATGTTTTCTTGGTTATAGGCATAATTAAAGGCATAAGTAAAGGCCTAACTAAAATAATTTCATAATAAATAAGAAAAAAAATGAATTTCATGATACATTATATTTAGGAGTTATGTATGATGTGTATGAATAATGTGTGATTTTTATGATACGTAAATGTTATGACCCTAGTCATGTTTTAACACATATTTATAGCATGTATAACTTATACATATCATGTGATTATTGATATGTGAATGAGTGGATGTACGAATGTATAATGTTTATGGCATAATTCATAAGTTATTTCAATTACACCACTAAGCTATTACTTAGCGCACCGCCTATTTTTACGATGCATGGGTAAGGAGACAATTTGAGTTGAAAGACTCAAATTGCCAAGTTATTAAGAGAAAGAAGATTCTTTTGGTATATGTTGTATATGTATATCTAAATTTTGTGATGTATAGACTGTCGCAACCCGGCCCCGATGTGTGATGATGCTGAGGGGGGGCCCAAGCGATGTGGTGATTATAAGCTTAGGAGTCGCCACCAACTGATTAAAGTGCAGTTGGTCACCTAAAAAATTTGGTCTAGTTTCTGGGTTTCGGGTAGTCCTGGTATAAGGAAGGTATTAGGCACCTTATACCATGTATATTTTTATAAGGGG
>CANXYI010763740.1:0-18839 GCA_948208565.1 Hura crepitans | reverse complement strand
GACTAATCCATGCTATCCCACTTGCAGAGATTGGGAGGTCTACGGACTTATCCCTGCTATCTGCTAGTATGGTAGTGGGAGGTCTACGGACTGATCCCTACTATCAAGCAAGGTAGGTATAGCTACCTAGGCCCTAAAAGTGGGCCACTGTACAAGATAGTTCCGCTATCTATTGTTTTTAAGTGTGGTATGTCTATGGGCCTGTAAGTAGATGAAATAATAATAATAAGTGATGCATGAATTGAATGAATGAGTAAATGGACTTAGCAATCTAAGATGACTTAATTGTGTGTGGAACTTTGCATGATGCTTACTGCATGCGACATATTATAATTGTGTTATTCCACCACTGAGTCTGGTACTCAACTTATCGGTGTTCTGATGTGCAAGTCATGAGCAGTGTGTGGGTCAGCGTCAGACGTCAGCATCGGTGTAGCTGTCTCAGTGTTTTGGTATACTACTTCTCTTTTTGAATATATATGTACAGTGTATGGCACTCATGTGTATAGGTAGGTTAGAATGGGTAGTAAATCTGTGTATATTAAGGAAACTTATTGAGCATGTATATACAGTGTTATATAATTGAATGGATAATTTCTTGGCATGTTTCTGTGTGATGTTAGATCTATGCACTGTGTGTTATGAATGTGAAGAACTTGTGTTATTGGTTGATTTTGGAGGACCAGAGGGTCCAGGGGAGGAATAAGGAGGGTTGTGAACATAGAAGTGCATTTTCTTTGCAGGTTAAATTGGGTTAGGAACCAGGGCAGTTGATATGCTACTCAAATTTTTGTAGTTGTCTAGTATTGCCTGAGGACATTTTTAGCGGACCAAAATAAGATGTAATTACAGAATAGGTGATTAGATTTAGATAAGGAACATGCTAGGTCAATATTGGTCAAAGGTGGGTAGGAGTTAAATGAGTGGCCCCTGGGGAAATCCTAGGATGGGTGACCTCAGTAGGAAGTGACATGATCTGCCTATTTTAGGTAGAAATGGGTAGGGGGTGTTATAGAGTGTCTCACTCTAGGGAGTATTAGCATTGTTTGTGAAGAAAAAGGATGGTTCACTTCAATTGTATATTGATTATAGGCTATTGAACTAGGTGACTATTAAGGATAAATACCCATTGCTGAGGATTGATGATCATTTTCATTAGTTGCAAAGAGCTAGCGTATTTTAAAAAATTGACTTGAGATCAGGGTACCATCGATTGAAGATTAAGGAGTCTAATATTCGAAAGACATCTTTTCATACTAGATACAGAAACTATGAATTCTTGGGGAAGCATTTTGGGCTTACCAATACTTTTGCAGCATTCTCTACATAAAATCTAGAGGTTTCCACCCCTTTTATACCCTCCTTCAATGGCCAAGGTCAATTCACTTAAAATCCAATGATTGAGATTATTTGTGACATATTTTAATGCATAAAAATTCAATTTTAATCATGGAGGCTTCAAAAAATTCCATTCTTATTACCAAAAATTCAAAAAACTTTAATTAGTGCCTCTCTCAAATTTTGTAATTTTTGATTCAGCAGAACCCACTAAACCAGTAATCACAATTTTAATTAACTTAAATAAATAATTTTCATTGGTTAGAAAATTACAACCTCAGTACCATTGACTTAGTTAGAATTTTTAACCATTAAGTTATGCTATTTTTAGATTTTTCTGAGCTCATTTTGAATATTTTATCATTCAGCTAAAGCCAATTTACTATTCATCGAGACATTGCAATTCAAACTTGTTTTGCTTATTAACCACTTAAATGACCTCAAATGGTTCTCAAATTTCACCATACACTATCTTTTAATTAATACTTATTTTTAGTACAACAATCTCACTTGAGCCTGGGTGGTACTATTCACAGCCTAGTGTTACTATTTATCGAAATTGGGTGTCGAACCTCATTTTTTTCACACTTCTACATTCCTTCCATGTTATATTCATGTTTTTACCTCTTCCATACATGTTCCACTTATTAATAAGCCTTAAATTACTCTTTTTTAGAATTGCACCTAACAATTTGAAAAATGACCGTTACGTTTCTCGGTAAATTTTCACTTTGCTATTCATATCAACCGACTCTACTTAATCCATACATCAATTTTATTCCCCACTATTTCCTTTAATTCTCACTCTGTGTATGAGTAAATCAAACTAAAAGTCGGGGCGTGACATTAAGTTGTTTTGTAAACTCTTTAAAGCAGTTTGTATAGATGTTTATGTGTGTGTGTGTGTGCATATTATGACTATTGATTTATGTATGTTTTAAGTTGAGATGGATGTTTGTGTATGATTAGATGATTGGAAGGATCAATATGATTTAAGATAGGATGTTTAAGCATATAGAAGTGTTTTTATGTGCAGGTGACTATTCAAAGTGGTAATGTGTCACCAATATAGCTATTATGCCACTGGATTTTTGACAAAATGAATTCTTGAATAGTCTAACCTTTAAATGGTTTTTGTTAAGTCAGGTTTTAAAGAGATTGCATGCTGCACAAGTTTTCAAAAAGGTCTTAATTTATATTAGTTTAAGTAAAGTAAGTTCGGATATCGGTTGTACGCCATCTCTTATTTAGATCCACCAAGCCAGTTAGTTGAGAGTGTCACATCTTATGCCCATTTGTCTTAAAGATAGAATCTCTACTTTTAAATCCTAATTGAAATAAGTCTGTGATATCAGCTTTGGCCTATTACCCTTTAACTATGGATATTGCCTTCTACTGTATCTAATTTTGCCACAATTATAGCAAAATTTTGAGAGCCTTTCATAAAAGTATCTCTTTATTTTTTCATTATCATTAATAAAATCATATCTAGGATTAAAGCCTTATCTAGATCAATAGAATTCATACCTAAGTGTGGGATTGGTGTTTTGATTGTTATAGTTATTTATCTATTTGGTCTAAAACTAATTAATTCATTTCCTTTGTACTAGGTGGATTAATAATCCAGTCCATCATAAAAGGAAAAGTACAAAAATTTTTAAAAGGGGATCAATAGCATTATGTACTTCAATCTCTATCCTATAAAAGAATATGATAGATAAATAATGAAACATCCTATATCACTCAAGTAGAGTTACTTGGCTTTAAAATATAGTTTACAAAAAGAAAAGAATCCATTTAAAACAAAATTGAATCACATCCCAAGCTCTTAGCAAATATCATTTGCTTTTTTGATGGCATGCATCTTTGCAACTAGGATTGATGTTGTTATACTCTATACTACCTTTCATTCTATCATACTACCCATAAATTACTTATTATAAAGGTTTAAGAATTGATATTGCTCCTTTTTATGTAGCTACATTTATATTGATTTTAATTAGGCCTAGTTGCTTTTTTTCCAACTTTTTCCTCCTCCTCCTCCTTTAGTTCTACTCTCTCATTGAAATCCTCCTTATCACTTTAATGTCTTCTGTGTCATTTGACTAGTTCTACTCTGTTAGCACAGTAATGCCCATAATTTCCAATGTTATGAATAGTACTTCTCGAATAGTGAATAGTGCTTTTCGAGACTCAGGATGTGCTAATGTTACTGAATAAAAGTATTAATTATAACATAATTATGGGTGAATTTTGAGATGAAATTGAACTCATTTAAAGGGTTAAAAATGCAAGTAAAGTTTTTTTCATGGTGTCTCAAGAATAGTAAGTTAGTTGAAGCTGAATGACTCAATGTTGTAAAAGTGCTCAAAATAATCTAAAAATAGCGTGACCTGATGGTCAAAAATTGTAATTAAGCGAATGGCACTAAGTCTAGAATTTTATGACATTGGGAAGTAATTAAATAGAACTAATTAATGATATTACTATTTAAAATAAATAGCTTATCTCAGAATAAAATTGTGATTTTTACGAGATATTTAAATTACATATTTTCCTAAATATTGGTAGTGAGAGATAATTAAAATGATGCATGTAGCCTTTATAAATAATTTTTAACTGAGTTTTTAAGGTAGAATTATTTACAACCCTTGGATTGGATAAGTGTCCATCATCCAACCATTTGCTCCTAGGTATAAAAAGGAATTTTATTCAAATTAAAACTTATTTTCCTCCTTATTTCTTCTTCCTTGGTCAATGGTAATGGAGGGCATTCTCTCCCTTTCTTTTTCTTCTTAACACCACTCAATTCCACATAAATAAATCAATTCTCACCCCTAAGATTACCTCTATTAGTCCCTAATACCTATTCTAGTGGAAGAAAAGTGAAAACAAACTTGAATTGGAGGAAAAACTCTCTTGGTGAATAGTAACCCTTTTGCAAGTAAGTGTTTAATTTTTTGATTTTATATTTTTCTAGGGTGGTATTTGATGTTGAGATGATGAATATACGCTTAAATTTGAGTTTGGATAATTATAGAATTTATTATGTATTTTCTATGGTGAGAAATGGTTATATTTGTAAATAAAGAAGGGAAAGAGGTTGAGAGAGGCAAAGACAAAGCTTGAGTAGTGTTTTAAGGAGTCTTGAGGCCTATTGTAAGTGAATTTAATAAAAAATGAGTTGATTTCAATTTAATTGCCCATTAAAAGTGTGTGCACAAGTGTATGGAATGTTTTATGTATGTATATATGCCTGTATTTATGGGTAATTAATGTATGAGTAGTAAAATTCGATTAAGATAAACATGTTAGCCTAGAAAATTGAATGAAAAAAATGAGGTGGGTGAGGGTGTACATAGTGGCTGAATGGGTTATGGTAAGTAATTATGTGTGTCCAAGTCAAGATAAGGATGGTTAATGTGTAAATAACCTTAGTGGCATGCTAGGAACATAATTGGAATGAAGAATTGCTAAGAAAGAAGTTGTAAGTATGTCTTGCCTTGGTGGCCAAATGACTCACCTTGTATGTATGAATGAACACATTTGAATTCGAGTGTAATTGACATGCTTTTAGCCTTATTTGGGTGTTGTAAATTTAGCTTAAGTAAGAAAACCTAGAAGAAATGAAACTAGTGTGAGATAAGCCTAATAGCTGAATAAGGTAATTAGGCATCTATATGTAGTATTATGTATATGGATATGGCTAAGATTTAGATCAACTATGATATTAAAAAGTGGTTAATGTTGGATGTACCTAGTTAGCTAATTAGTAAAATAAAAGAATCATTTTACAATGGTATGGCAAGTAGACATATAATATTTCAACAAGATTCAAAGATGCATAATGAACCTAAAGTCATGACTAAATAGATAGAATTACTAATGCCTAGGAAATGCAAAAAAAAAGAGGTGTGAATTTCCTCATGTATAATGAATCACTGCAAGTTGAACATGTGAAAAGAGTAGGATGAATGAAATGAATATAAGAAACTAAATATGGGAATGATAACATTTAAGTATAAAGGAATCAAAGTAAAAAATTACTCAAACATAAATGCCTAAGGAAAAATTAGAATTTAAGGCCCATATTAACTAGACCACCTACTAGATAGGTCAGCTAGTTAACTAGGGAATTAGCAGCTGCTAGGATGCCAAATGTCCCCTTTTATAACGAGTGCAGCTATCAAGGTTCCAGATGAGGAACCCTTGAACATTTTGTGATTGATGAGTTATATGATGAGATATTGGAGTGGGTGCTGCTGCCATAAGGTCTAAGAGGGCCACTGCATATTTAATCATGATCTGTGATGTTATGATGTGTATAGCCATCGAGGTTCAAATGCAGGCCCCTGCACAGCTTATAAGACAGGTGTGGTTGTTGAGGTTCGAGAATTGAACCCTTGCATATTTATGATGATTATGATATATTATGTTATGATGAGTGCAACTATTGAGGTCCAAAATGCAGGCCTTTGTATAAGCTTAGATCCCGATATCTAATATTTAAAGAGTAGTCTCTTGAGTATGGGTCCAAAGTAATTATTATGATAATAATGATAATAATAATAATGATAACATATATTATTAATGATGATGATAATAACAATAATTGAGGACATAAATTCAAGCTAAATAATAGTAATAGCAAGAAATTAATGACCCATCAAAGGTGCTATAAATTGTTAGTGAAATTAATTGGATGCTTTTGTTTATATGTGTGGTACACAATTTACAAGGTAAGGCTTATTTATGATTGAAATACCTTGTGTATTTTTATGGCCCATGTGCATGTGATACAATGCATTTTTCATTAAATTCACCACTAAGTATATGATTAATGTATTAGTTTGATGCATTGATTGTTAATTGTATGTGTAGCTAGCCTTAACCAGAAGCAGTGTAGCAGCCTTAAGTTATTGATTTTGTGGTATATGTCTCTTGTCTGTGCAATTTGTGAGGCAATCACGTAAAGGTTAGGGGTAGATAAGCTAGAAAGTGGTGTAAATTATTATCATAGCTTATAATGTGGCTTAATATGATAAACATATCAATGAATATTTGAACAGATGGTATGCTTGCTTGCATAAGATGTATGCAAAATGAGTATATGTGTGTGTGAACTGCATGAATGCATGAGATGAGTTTGGCAAATGTGCTGCTAGGAAATGTCTATGGTAGGTCAAAAAGACCCTATGAAGTAGGACAAATGTTCAACAGCCTATGGAAGTGCTTTTATTGTAGGTTACAATTTTTGGTTTTTCTCCTGGACAGCAGTTACATGACTAGATTTTTATCATAATCGAATTAATAGGCATTTGTGACATCAATATAGTTAAGTGAGTTTTTAAACACATAAAACATGACTCTCTAATTAAAGCAGGATTCTAAGAAGATAATGGTAGATAAGTAAAGGTCAATGTGCATAAATGGGTTAGTGCCATCCTTTAACTAGGTCAAATAACAGATAGGGTAAACGGTGCCACATTAGGTGGTATTAGAGTAAGTTTAGGCATTCCTAGGCATAGAATTACATGAGTGCCATATAGGCTAAGATTATATATCAAGTAAAGCTACACTGCTTGAGGCTGATAATTATTTATTTTGTAGTAAATCGAGATGAATGACCATACTCCAGCTGGTAAAGAGGAAGAGGTGGTGAGTCATATGTGGACAACGATCCATGACCCTGCTAGTTTAGAGACTCCGATGCCTAGAGATGCTATATGACTAGCTCCCACATAAGCTCAACTAGCACTACTGTAACAAATTGTAGACCTACTTCGACAAACTATTGCAGTGGTTGCTCTACTACTAGACCACCAGGGTCAGTGCAACCTCTACAGCCTTAGGCACTATAAAAAACTTAATTGGAAATGGTAAAGTAGATAGGGGGCATTAGATTTTTTAGGAATATCAGAGATGATACAGCTAAAATCGAGTATTAGCTAGAGTGGACCATAAGAATTGTTCAATAATTATAATACACCTCAATAGAGAACCTAATATGTACCACCTCTTTACTACAAGAAAAGGCTTTCCATTAGGGGGGAGACAATAGCTAAACCTAAAGCTGTAATGGATTAAACTTGGGAATTCTTTCTTCAAGAGTTCAAGAAGAGATATATTTTAGAAACCTACCTTGAAAAGAAGGGATAAGAGTTCTTAGATCTGAAGTAAGGACAGAGATCCATATTTGAGTATGAGAAAGATTTTACCTAGCTAAGTAGATATGTAAAGGAATTTGTCCCCATAGAAGATAAAAGGTGTAAGAGGTTTGAAAAAAGCCTTAATATTAAGATCTAAATGCAGACTGCTTCCTTAAAGATGAGAGAATTTGTCTCATTGGTGTTTACAACATATGTAATAGAAGAGATGCTGAAAGAAAGGAGAGAGACTTTCCAGAAGAAGAGGTCTTTCACACCAAGAAAAGCTAGCTCAACCCCTAAAGCTAGTAAAAGATAGAAGGGAAACCAAGCTTCACAGTAATCCCTGAGACAAAGTCACACTCAGAAAATAGGTTAAGGATCACAATTTTGACCTAAGCATCAACAACAAGCTACCAGCACACCTATGTCTATAGCAAGAAGTGCACCTATAGTTTGTGGGACTTGTGGAAAGAGGCATATGGAAGTCTATTGGAAGATAAAACATGGTGAATGTTTTGTATGGGTCAAAAGATCATTATCAAAGGGATCGCCTAAAAAAGCAAGAAAATGCTACTCAGCTTTAAGCTTTTTCACTTGCACTTGCTAGAAGCCAAGAGGAGAATAAAGGTGATAAGGCTAGTGCTAGTTAGAAGCTAAGATCTGAAGCTTGAGCACCTGTACTGTAGTATGCAATCCGAGCCAAAGAGAAGGCTAAAGCACTAGATGTGATAGTGGGTATATTCTTTTTACTTGAATTACCTACTTTAGCTTTGATCGACTTAGGATCTACACACTCATATATTTTCACTACATAGGCATGAGATAGAGGGTTAAAACCAAACCTATGAATATAGACATCATTGTTAGTAATCTGATTAGAAAATATGTGATAGTTAATAGAATATATAGAAACTATCCTTTAGTGGTTTAAGGACATGTATTTTTGACAGATCTTATTGAATTCCCATTTAATGAGTTCGACATTATCTTAGGGATATATTTGTTGTCTAAACACAAAACTATAGTAGATTGCAAGCAGAAGAGGCTCACACTTAAAATAGTAGATGAAAATGGGGTGATATTTGTCATTGAATGGAATTCTCCATTTAATGTCATTTTAGCAGTGATGGCAAGTGGCTAATATAGAGAGGATGTAAGGCATATTTGGCTCATATGCTTAACACTACAAAGGTAGAATTGGACTTAGTTAGATACCAATGGTATTAGATTTTCCATATGTGTTACCAAATGAGTTACCAGGGTTGCCACCAAAATGTGAGCTTGACTTTGAGATTGAAGTGTACCTTGGTATAACACCTATATCAATAACACCATACTGCATGGCATCGATAGAATTGAAAGAATTAAAAGTGCAACTATAAGACTTGCTCAATAAAGGCTTTATTAGATCGAGTGTCTCACCTTAGGGAGTATCAGTATTGTTTGTGAAGAAAAAGGATGGTTTAATTCCATTGCATATTGATTATAGGCTATTGATCTAGGTGACTATTAAGGATAAATACCTATTGCTGAGGATTGATGATCGTTTTCATTAGTTGCAAAGAGCTAGTGTATTTTCAAAAATTGACTTGAGATTAGGGTACCACTGATTGAGGATTAAGGAGTCTAATATCCCAAAGGCATCTTTTCATGCTAGATATAGACACTATGAATTCTTGGTGATGTATTTTGGGCTTACCAATACTGTTGCATCATTTATGGATCTGATAAACCAAATCTTCAAACCATATTGGGTTCAATTTAATAGCATAATGGCTATTTGAAGGCCTATCATAACATTTTTTAACTTGAAAAAATACTTCTAATCCAAAAACCATCATCAAGTACATCATAGTAAATTGCACAGACTCGATACAGGGTTTATTGCCTCTATAATGACCCAAGGACATAACTGATCCACCTTCAATAGTTGGATTAGTCTAGTGTGTTCAGACAACCTTTTGTATGATACACTTACAACATTAACATCATTACACTGGAGACATATATGAAAGGTTTAGACAACTAGCCTTATGTAGGCCTTGGCGCTAAAGTTTAGGCATATAACCCTATGTATTACTAAACCACACCAACATATCTTACCCACTCATGAGGCTTATACATATGCATATCTATGTCTACCATTCTATGTATGTACATGCCATTGCATGAATTTCTACATACATCTAGAAGCAACCAATAAATCAGAAGCTTTGTAGTGATACTTGAGCTTTAGTGACTCCAGCCCTAATTGTATATCCTTCGAGTAACTCTGTCCTCAATCTGAACCTGCATAAGAAAACATTTACATTGAGTAATTAGTTTTAAGGTATTTTAGTATTTTTAAGTTCCATAAATAATAGCAAAACTCATGGAATGAATACATAAATGCCTACGATGGAATTTTTATGTTTTAAACTAGCTTTGAGTTACTATGTGGGGAACTTACTAAAATATATTACTTATGTCTGCATACCAATGTCACATGCGAAACTTACTCACTATTTTACACCATATTTTACCTAGTGTTAATATCTACTTTCCTACTGTAGACACCTCAATTTTTAGGTTTAGGACTTTCTTAAGTATTTGGACTTTGACCTGATCCGAAAAGCTCATGGTGCTACTCGAAATGTGAAAAAAATGGGAATTTAGGGCAGAATGGCCTAAGCTTGAAGCCTGACAATGATTCCAATGGGGGTGCGGGGGTAAAGCCCCCGTGGTATGGACCTATTCACCTTTTTAGGCCTATGATGATAATTAGAGACAAGCTCAAGCAACAAGGCAAGTAACCTGAAACCTAAGTCCGCACGAACTAACATGACACAAGTCTATACAGACTTACTGCTATGAGGTTTGCATGGACTAACCCAACCTAGCCTAGAGCCCATAGACCAACATGACACAAGTTCTCACGAACTTACTTCTATGAGGACTGCACGGATTAACCTAACCTAGCCCAAAGCCCATGGACCAACTTGACATACGTACCACGGACTTACTTCTATGAGGTCTGCACGGACTAACCCAACCTGGCCCAAAGCCCACAGACCAACATGATACAAGTCCGCATGGACTTAATGTTATGAGGTCTACACGGATTAACCCAACCATGCCTAAGTCCACGGGAACTAAGCCATATAGGTCCATATGGACCTACCGATGTAAAATTTCCAGAAGTGTAGAATTTTTATTCAAGCATTGATTCCTAATCCTAAAAGAACTCTGAACGAGAAAGGTATTCACCAACCTTATAAATACCCTTCTTATTAACCTATTTAAGGGGGAAGAAGGCATATAACACATAATTAAAGACAATTGGTGCAAGATCCACTCTACTAGTCCTAAGCCATCATTAAAATTATTCTTCCAAAACCCAACCATTGTCTTATTGCTTGGTGCTAACTTTAAGGGAAAATCTGAGGCTCCTTTCATCATATTCATTAATTTATTTGAGTTGTTTTTTTAACCAATGATCTCCCATGATTAATTGTTAAGTGAGGTGGTTCTATGTAATCCCCACGATAATTATAAGAGTAGGTTAAACTATTAAATTGGTTTAAGAATGTTCTAATCATTCATGGAAAATTGTAATCACACTTACATTCTAGAACTAATGATTAAGTCCGCACATACCTATTTTAAATGATAGAAGGTCTACAAAGACCTATTAATTGAATATGTATATGGTAGAAGGTCCGCATGGATCTATTAATTAAATATGTGTGAGGTGGAAGGTCTGTATGGACCTATAAATTGGATATGTATGTAATATAAGGTCCGTACAGACCATGGTGTGATAACAATATCATGCTTGCTTTGTCTATTATGTTTTAACATATTCTATTCACCATGTTAGCATGCCCTTATACCTATATCATATCATATGATCATTCTATTTGACATTGTCATTAGGTCGTCATGGATCACTTATTAATCTCTTTTTTTAAGTTGTATACAAGTGACCCTTTTCACTGGAGTGGAGGTCAGGATGGATAGAATACCTATTCTGGGAAGTAGTCCGCACGAACTAACATCAATGTCTTATGTTGTTTGCACGGACTAATAGACGTACAAACGGGACCATTCTAATGCCTTGTTTTATTTCTTCTGGTTTTGTACTATTTGCACTTTATTGCTTATTTTAGGATTGTAATAGCTAGTAAATAACTTGTTTTACATGCTAAAACCTAACTTTCACATCAAACAATTTTATACATAATTAATTGGTGTTTTCTAAAAGAAAATGGTTCTAAGTTTTCTTTAATCCAAAGTCACATGAAAAATGCATTTTAATAAAGGCCAATCTCCTAGAGATGGGAGTTGGGCAATTACTGCCAATTCCTATGGAATTACAGGTATTTGTCAGGCCACATAACAATTAATCAATAACCCACTTTCTATATGTATAAATATGTTTGTTAAATATTGCGCTTTATTTTTTATACATAGGAAGGTGACATAACTACTTTAGATATAATGCATGCTTGTTTGATAAGGGATTGATAAATGTTACAATATACATGGACAACATATTATAAGGGCATAAATAAGATATGAAATTATGAACCTTTCTAGTACAGAAGATCAGAGGTCCTAGTGTAGAGGCTAGGTAGCGATTCCACTAACTACTCTTGTCCTTGATAAAAATACATAATCTCTATAGCTTCTAGAGATTGTGGAGGTCAAGAATCATATAATTTGTGTAAAATTTGGTAGAGAGAAGAGAGAGAAAAAGAAGAAAAAAGAAAAGGAAGAGAGAGAAAATGGCGTCGAGTTTTAGGGTTGAAAGAGGTGGAAGATAAAGCTTTCACACATGTGTGGACAGTTATCTAAGGGTAGGTGGGTGGCCCCGATCGCGACACGTGGCAATCTGACAACTCATTTTCTCCTAATACCTTTTTAAACTTCAAAAATTCATAAAAAATTCTTTGGACCTCCAAAAATACTCATTTTAGTTTTAAAAATCCTTGATTAGTGTCAATAAGGCCCATGTAAATTTTCAAGTCAAAATTCCACAGTTGACTTTTTGACACTATTCACCCACTAGAATAAAATATTCAGAAAAAATATCAAATGACCTCAGAAAATTAAAATTCCTTCTTTATCATACTCATTAGAATTTTTGAGGTTCAGGGTATAATATTTTCAGGTCTGTCTGGGTATATCCCGGCATAAACTCATTTTATCTCCTCATTCATTAATTCTTGACTCGAAATGATTTATTGGTTCTGCTAAATTTTTAAATTCCTTCATTCTATCCATTTTTAGGCATGTCAAAGTTTTATGACCAATACGCCCCTTTCTGGCCTCGTGGCGATGCCCTGCACTACAAGGAACATCACTAGGGCCTAAAAGGTACTATTCATAGAACTCTAGCTTATGGGCATTACAACCCCTATGTCCTGAAAGGAAGTAGTCATTATATTAGATTATTTTGGACAAGGAATACCTTAGTTACATTAGCTAGGAATGCTCTTGAGGCCAAGATAAGAGATCAAGATACTCCTCTTACATATAATGAAATCTTTGAGGCTCTCATAGTTTTTAAGCAAGAAGTAGTACAAGTTGTTAGTCATGCCATAGCTGATACGATACTTGATGCTCATTATCTTATGAGCCATAAAAAGAAGAAAGAGTATCTGAGCAAAAAGAGGCCCCACCTTACTAATACAGGACCTAGCTGTGTCAACACCACAACAATGAACAAAGAAAGTCACCTTAATTTGATTAAACCTCTATCGTGGCATTCTAAGAAATTGGTACTGGAAAGAAAGCTGCAACCATTCCCATTTTAACCAATCAAAAGTAAAACAAGCTAGGACATCACTTTAATCTCTTTTGTGAATATCACAGACATACAAGGCATTACACAGATGGATGTTGGACTTTTCATGCTATTATTTAGGAACTCACCAAGGAAAAGTCAACCTCACTTACTAGTTTCCTAATCATGACAAAGTTTCAAGCCTATACTCGTATCTTTCTTTTGTGTTTTTGGAAATGTTTTATGCTTAGAAACATATCCTACAATTCAAAAACTTCACCTTTTATCTTTTCAATGAGATGTTCCTTCTTTTATTTCCTTTATATGATATTTTGCCATCTAATAGCATGCATATTGATAATCATTGCATATGTGATGTTAATTCAATTATGACTAGTTTGTTTAATCTTGGCATGTGTAAGTATCTTAGATCACATTTCCTATAACTCTTCATAAGTGAGAAGGGAGATAAAAAAAAAGAAAAAAAAGAGAAAAGAAAGAAAAGAAAAGAAAAGAAAAAGAAAAGAAAAGAAAAGAAAAATAATAAAAAGAGGAGTCTATCCTATGTTGAGTTATTAAAATAAAGGAAGGTTATGGGTAAAGATTAAAAGAATGACTAGCAAACAAGCTATGCCTATGGCATTCCCAATTAGCATCTTATCAAATGATCCAAAGGATTTGACACCTTAAATTTATCTTCTTTTAAATAAATACAAATACCATTCTGCTCTTGTCACCTATGATCTTCCATAATGCTACTTTGGATTGATTTCTAATTAATCCTCACAACTAAATAAGCCCTAGGATCAGTTTCAAAATTAACCCCATGAGTATATATGAAGTTCATTGAAAGAAATCTATCATTTTTTAGACTAGACTATTGATGTAAATAATCAAAATCATCACAAGAGGGGATTTGATTTTGTAGTGCTAGATAGGCCTTCAAAAACTCTTTTTTACAACAATATTTAGCCCAATGCCATTCTTAACTTTCACAAAAAAGGGGCGGGTCTCAAAATAATCATTTTATACCTTGAGTATCAATGATTAAAAGGGTAACCCTAAATTAGAGGCTCTCTTCCACTTGAATATCTTATTGCATAAAAAGGGTCTAACTCCTCGAATAACCCCTTTTAAAATGCTACAAGGTCAAGAATCCTTTTATTTGATAATTGAGAAAAGATGGCATCACCCATAAAAGTGAAGAATCTTAAGCAAAACTTACTCTAATTGTATCAAGGTTGCATCAAGCTTAGAAATCCCATTCATCAATAGGGTAGAAACCTTAAAAAAAAAGAAGAAGAAGAAAATTAAAAAAAAGCCAAAAAATAAAATGAAAGTAATAATTTTTGCTAGGTTGAAAACCTTTTAAAATGGCCCAGGTAAAACTTAAATGAATTCAAAGAAAATATTCAACCCTGAAAACCCTAGTGGTAGGTTGATAATAGGAGTTTATTATAATGAGGTCCAAGATGTTTAGATGTTGAAATTAAGTGAACCAAGTTTAATTGCATTGAATATCTTTGAAGTAATTATCTTTCATGCACATGTGCTAACAAATGGCAAGCTACATCATGCAAAATAAACAAAAATTCCTTTTTATTACCCTATTATCTTGTTGTCTATCACACCATCAAAACTAACTTGTAATTACTTCCATTGAATGACCAACTTTCATTACAATGGCAATTGGATTGATCTTCAGCAAGAACAAGCTATGTGAGTAAAAGTACACCACTTGACGATCGGAGCATCAAAGCATAAAATCTTTATTTAAGGCTTTGTGTTAAAAAAACTTGCTAGTGTGAAAACTTTCCTTCAAGAAGGCGCATTAGGCAAAAGTCAAGGCACTTGCTAGCATGAAATCCTCTTTTTGGAGGCATATTAGACAAAAATTAGGGCACAACCCACTAATGTGAAAACCTCATCCGAGGGCACATTAGAAAAAAAATTAGGGTAAAGAAAAGACTAAAAAAATTAAGAAGAGTTTTGACAATCTGTAGGGAAGTGGGGGCACCATTGATCAATGACAAAATGTCCACCCTAATTCTTGATAATCATGAAATCCTACTTTACTCTAGATAAGAACTTTTGATTCACTTTGAAATGAAAATGTACACCTGTGCCAAAAAAATAACCAAACCCAATTATCCCCTATAATGAGCAAAAGGAATGATTGATCTCGAAGGAAATATTTTGTGATTAAAAATGCATTTGTAAACACATTCATTAAGAGAGGCATAGTTCGTTCATCATTTACGTGTCTTCATTTAGCATATCAGATAAGCACATTCAACACATGTATCATTCATTCATTATCCGATGTGAGATAGACACAAATGTGCACTTTTCATAATTGTTATTCTTACATTTATATATTAGTATTAGTCTATTCATATATACATAAACATTTCATCATCACCAATTCATGCATGTGCATTTTACTCATGCCTTAATGCATACATACCCTTTCATCCATGCATTTGACTCATGCACTTAGTTAAAAGGGCCCATATTTAATGTTTATCACATATAAATGCATATAAGCATCTAAATCACATAAATATACAGTTAGTTAGAAAAATTAAGTGTTTAGCAAGCATCCCCATATGTTAGTGTCATGCCTTTAATGCATCACTCATACATTTTTTTGAAGGAATTAGTGTCATCACTCATGTACATCCCAAACATGTCCGCATTGTACAAATAACACATACATGCATTCACATACTAAATATACATTACATGAAAGAAGGATTCATAGTTGTAATCATGCATATTCACACATGTATTAAGCTTGTACATATATGTATACATATATAAGGGCCTATCATTCATTCATCCTTCATAGAATTAGGCATACTTACATCCAACACATGCATTCAATTTTCATCTTTGGCATACACACATGCACATAACTTTGTACAAATATTATAGACATTTGTATTTGCATAAGCATTTGTACACGGAGATGCATTGAACATATATACAGCATGCGTATGCTTTTGCTCCACATCAAAATGAATTTGCTGTTGGAAGCAAGCCTCTATTCAATGGCATGCAAAGGCAAAAATATGTTATTTAGATGAAAAGGAAGCAAAGCATATTACAGAAGAGACACATTCAGGGTTTATGTGCACATTGATTAGCTAGAAGCCTAAAATAGCCATTTGCCCATTGGTTAAAATGATCAACTTTCAAGCAATATAAATGGCATCTGGATACCAATAGAGGAAGCCTGAACACTACCCCAAGCTCATACATATGGTAGCTTTCAACTGGCTTAACCATGAGGAAGTCGAGCACTTTAAATGCCTCTCTACTTTCACTTTTATCAATAAGCACTACCTTTGCATAAGATTTGAAAAATAGTAAAAAGCGCTACTAAGGTTGAGCTAGTGGTGTTAGTGATGCAGCAATTTTGAAGAGTAATATTTATAGTAGTGAGAAAGTTTAAGGGGATGTGATTTGGACATGAGGATTAAAGATACCTACATGGAAAATATCATTATATTTGATTGAAACTGAGATTCAGTCACTCCATGTCTCAAGATATATACCCAAGCTTTAGTACTCCTTATATCTCTTTTTAATCTATCACTGTACATCGTAGCATTAGGACACTAAAGACTGCGCTTTAAAAAGTAGATTGCTTATGAAATAGTCATTTTACTTTTATTTCTTTAAGTGCTTTTCCCTTATTATTTTTATCACCTATGAAAAAATAATAAATCAACAAATAAGGCATGAAGATAATTAAAAAGCACTGACACACAGCATGCATAAAAAATTACAACTAAAATATAGTAACTAACATTTTTCAACTCTTCCTCGCAGGGGGTAGTCTTTATGATAATTGCTTAGTCCAATAGTAGGGAGCAAATTACAAGCCTTCACAAGCTTACATGATAAAAAAATTTGCAATATTCCCAAGTTTATAAGGGTATTATGTTATCCAATATGCAACTCCACAAATGACTAACATGTTTCAACCTTTTTCTCATAGGGGGCAAGCATAATTTTTTATGCAACATCACAAAGGTTGAACCAAAGGGTGTCAATCACTATTTGCTCTATTACAGGGTGCAAGGTCAGTGACCCTTTATCAATAAAATTTTCTCTCAACATCAACCTTGGGTGTAACATCTTAGCATTACCCATACCACTTCAATCTTACGTGTAATGTCTTTAACACTACCTGAGCCAAAGTGCAATGTCTTCAGCACTGTGTAGTACACATTAACTTCAGGTGTAATTTTTGTAGCACTACCTTAAGGATGACAACCTCAAGTGCAATGTCTCTAGCACTACCTGAGTCTAAGTGCAATCCCTTCAGCACTCCCCATTACACATTAACTTTACATCCAATGTTTGTAGCACTATTTGAAGGATAACAACCTCAAGTGCAACATCTTTAGCACTGTGCCCATTACATCAATCTCAAGTGCAATGTCTTTAACACTGCCTAAGTATGGCTGCAATGTCTTCAGCACTACCTAGTATACATTAACTTCAGGTGTAATGTCTATAGCATTACCTAAAGGATGACAACCTTAGTGTAATGTCTTTAGCACTGACTGAGTCCGGGTGCAATGTCACTAGCACTACTCGCATCACACTAATCTCAAGTGCAATGTCTCTAGCACTGCTTGAGTCTCAGTGCAATGTCTTTAGCATTACCTAGTACACATTAACTTTAGGTGTAATTTCTATAGCACTAGTTAAAAGACAACAACCTTATGTGTAATGTCTTTAACACTGCCTAAGTCAAACTAGCAACTCTAGGTGCAATGTCTCTAGCACTGCCTGGATCAAACCAAACTCAAGTGCAACATCTTAGCATTGCCTAAGCTAAACCAAGAATGATGTTAGATCACATACAAGTAGGGTCACCCTATAAGGTATATATCTCTCATTTTAAACTTTCAATCACCTCACACACTCTGTAGTTGCCTCCTCAAAGTTGGGGGCAACTGTAGACACTTAATTTTTAGGGCTCTCATAATTAGATTGCCTAATGATGAAGAAAAGGACTAAATTTTGAGAAATGAGGATGTTAACATCCAGTCTAAAGATCTCAAAATTTTCTTTAAAAATTAAAAATAAAAGGTTTATGCTTGACCCAAAAAATCTCGTAGAGTGACATAAGCCCGAGCCCGATGCCTAGCACAGACGCCATGAGGGGTGCAGGGGCAGTATTTAACAAAGAAGATAAAGTTTTAAAAATTAGAAAATTGCATTTTTACATATTTCTAGCCTTCAAGCAAAAAAGCATTGGTTTGCTTTGAAATGGCCATTTTATGCCTTATTGAAACGGCCATTTCAGCATCAAAATGGTCGTTTTATACTTGTTTAAAATGATCATTTTTCCTGAACAAAATGACATCATTTCTCCAAAAAAGGGAGAATCTATAAATACTACCCCCGTGGACAAAATTACCATTTTGATCCCATTTTACACATCAAAATGGCCATTTCACTCCCTAAAATGGCCATTTTATGCACCTTGGGATTTGTGAATGAAATAGGAAAATTCGTACAGACTTTCACTATCTTTGCTCTTAGGAAAAAACTCTAAAAAAGGT
>CANXYI010763710.1:0-14828 GCA_948208565.1 Hura crepitans | reverse complement strand
AAGACCATGTACTAGTCTCAAATTCCATTTTATACAGAGTGTCAATTATCGAAGACTTTGATTCGTCTCTCAGATTTATTTTTTATTTTTTTTTGTTTCTTCTTTCGTTCTTTACCTTGTCATAAACATACAAAGGAGAGGCATTGCCGCATTGGTGATGACCAAATGGTTCATTTTTACTTTTTTCCCATTATAGTTGCTTAGTAGTTTACTGTAAGTCTGTAACATAGGGTCAAGGCTGGATGTAGTCTTCATATCGGCAAGGTTTCTATATTGTCAACCTTAAGCATAAAGCTTGTTCGGCCTGTTGTATTATAATTGGGATGAGAGTGTCAATATTATTTTCTCATTGCCTTTCGATCGTTTTCAAATATTTATTTCTGAATCAAATTGTTATAAACGAGATGACAATCTTTAGTTTTATTACTGTATTATACTAAAATGAATGGATTTTTTACCAATGAGATTTATTTTAGTATAGCAAATTTGCTCAAAATTATTTTTCATATTCAAAATGTTAGATACAAAGTACGATTTCCATTAACACGAGTTTCTTTTTTTAAGAAAAATATGCCGCGCATTTTTCCACGCATTAGGATCTCATTGGCCTAAGCTCACAATACACCACGTGGCAAAATTCACTAGAAGACTGTGAACCCGGCCGTAGAATGAAATACCCAATAATAGGAGATAAAGCCTATATATGATGCCCTCTCAATCGTCATCATCTTCGTCTCACTGCTCAATCAATAATCCAATTAAGCTTTTAGGGTTTCCATTTGCCCAAAATCTGTAACCCCATTTTTGGTGGCCGCCGTAATTCTGATCACCGACCACCATGACAGGAAAGGCGAAGCCAAAGAAGCACACCGCGAAGGAGATCGCTTCAAAGGTCGACGCCGCCACGACAAACAGGGGCGGCGGGAAGGCTGGTCAGATGGACCGAACGGGACAGGACAAGGGTGGACATGCGAAATTTGAGTGCCCTCACTGCAAGACTAAAGCCCCAGATTTAAAATCTATGCAGATCCATCACGATGCTCGCCATCCCAAGATCCCCTTCGAGGAAGATAAACTCGTGAATCTACACTGCAGTCATGTTGGCGATCCTTCAAAGCAACGCCCTGGTGTTAGGGGAAGTTTTAAGAAGTGATCCGAGGGAGTCAAGGTTTAAAAAGATCACAACTTGCCATGCTTTTTCTGATCTTGTTTAGCTGTGTCTGCGTTTTATGCGTGTTTTTCTCGTGTTATTGGGAGCTATGACGAAGATAACGATAATTTGTAAGGGAATATATAGCTTCTGCTTTGATCGTGGGATGTATATTAGATACACTATTATGTTAACTACGAATGTCTTATGGAATATGGCATTTGGCTTATTGATATTTATCTTTTATATGTTTGCAAATGATGGTAAGTGAAGTTTGCATTGTTAGTGGGAAAGAAAAATGTGCATAATCTTAGATCTTTGAGGTTTATGTATTTTGTTTCTCTTCTCAAATTGGGCTGATGATTCTACAGCTTCTTTTTTTTTTTTTTTTTGTTTGCTTGATAAGAATTATAAGCATCAGAATATACTTACCCTCGTTATGTATCTTGACTTTGGGGTACCTAATTGTTTCGAATAAAGTTATGGATAGTGCAGTCTTGAAAGATAAGAAATTAAGAATTATCATTATGGATGGGCTGATATTGGCATTTCTTGAAAGCAAATATATTTGTATTTGCCTGGTTTTAGTTATTGAGGGACCCTGTAAAACCAATCGAGTATTTCTTTTTTTCAATGCCGATGGAAAACTTGAAGCTAGTTGAGTATTAAGGAGAGTGGTACCATCTTTGGATTGCAGAATGATTTGTATTCATTAGTGTTAATTATGTTACTGATTTCTCCAGGCTTTCTGGGGCTATTTGGTGTTAATTTATGTTATCTGAATCTTTTCCCTTCAAGCTATTTCGTTTAAATTGTGGAGACAAGGTTTATTTTCTTTGTTTTAGCTTTTCCTTCCTAATTGTTTCTCTACGATGTGATGTTCATTGTGATAGCTATCATGGATTGAATTTCATTTTTAGATATTTTGCTTCGAAGTAGTAGTGGTTTTGTAGAATATTTTATACTCAAGATTCAACGTATTGAATTTGGTTGTCTAGATCATGCTTCCAAGAGCTATTGTGTAGTATTTGTCTTTTGACGTCTATGATTGGATTTTGCTTCAGGTAATATGAACCATTTATTTTCTTCTTCGATTTCATGTTGCTATCCTCAAATAGTGCGAGACTATTGGGAGTTCATTCTGTCATAACTTCTGCTAAGTATATTTTCCATGTTCATGACAGGAAAGCTTGGACCTTGAGAACATCATGATAACCAAATATCTTTTATGTCAACTAGAAGCAAATTTGACAAAATGACGCTATGCAACTTCAGCTTATATAGAAAGTTGGAAACTAATCCAATTTTCATAACCTCTCAAGCTCAAGAGCCGTTCATTATTTCATATCAGACAGCAAATAAATAAATAAGATTGTAGTAAGTTATTATCAAAAAAGAATAGGACTGGAATAACTGCCAGTAAAATTCCTCTACTTGCAAGAAGAAGATAACAGTGAGCTGAAAGATTTATATTTTATACTAAAAGAAATGTTGGATACATCCTCTCTTCTCCTTTCGTGACTTGCAAGTCAATCGAACCACGGAATTTCCATGCGACATCGCTGAAACGGTCTTCGGGGATCTCTCAACTGCATCACTTTCGCAGAATCGTAGAACAGGTGTGTGCGCAAATCATGGCGCGAAGCCATCTCATATTTGGATTTCCCTGAAAGAGAATTCCTTCTATTCATCGAGTATAACGGTTCCTTCGAGTAACCATCTTAAGCAACATCTCAGGATCAAACAAAGATCCATTCTCTCTCCTCCAATTCACTCAAAATGATGGATCTCTCATGGCTTCAATTGCCAATAAAATCTTATGATTTTATTAAACCCTTTGCAAGAATCACCAACAAACTGGATTCTGATATACAGTTTGTGAACTAATGCAAGGGGTTAATCTTTCTAAAAGAGCGTGTTCCAGTTTGTCTCTAACCGTTCCAATGGGGTCTATATTATGCGCATGGTAAATCCAATGGCAGGTGAGTATGTTAATATTCCTTCGTTGATCAAGACAGGGTTGGGATCCGCATCAGTTTGTTCTTGGGTCTAGTAGTGTTAGTAAAGTACAAAGCTTAAGAATTTCATACTCAATGGCCAAAATGGAAGAGATTGTAATCAAGAAGCTGGGGTGTACATTTTAGGGACTGATTCTTAAAGAAGAATTGGAGCTATCCCTTCCTTTGAAGATGGTTCTTCAACTGAATTTGTTAATGGATCCTTTCATTGGCTTGAATTGGGTGTAAACAATACAGGTTCTTGTGGAATATGGGTTTTTGGTTTTGAAGAAAGGCAACTTGGGTGCTCTCAGAGGTTCAACCTTTGTAAGTAGGCTTGTTGATCCTGACTAGAATTTTGGTAATCACTATTCAGCTATGGAGTTACGGGTGATGAAAGATTATGGTGTTGTGGAATATTAGATCAAAGTTCTTGTCCGCAAAGATATGATATGATTATTGGGCACAAATTTGAAGGGTAACGCAAGCTCAAGATATGCACTGAATTGACAAATAAGTGTTATCCTCGTGAATTTAATTTATGTAAGTTGGTACAGGCAACTCGGCATTGTAGATTGCTTTTCTTTGATTATTTGGGTTCCATTTCTATGTCGTGTGTACTAATTTTATGTACTTGCTCTTCTTTTCTGGCTTCTTCGCTTATTCTTGGATTTGATTATTAAGGTCATACATCATTGTTTGTGCGTATCATATTTCTCTGTTATGGTGGTTATGGACTGCTTAATGAGTTTTTATTCACATTTGGTTGTGTGGTGTATATATATATATCCACACACACACACACACAGAGAGCGAAGGTTTCCATCAACAATTGAAAACTATGAAATTAATACATATACCTGTGTACATTTTCTGTAGGATAAGGTGTACTAATATAGAAGAAAGACACTAATCACAAAAACAGCATTGTAATAGAAAACATTTAATCAGTTCAAGGAAAAAGAAAACCTTTTAATTACTGAAGGCGACAGTCTTTTTCTTCTATCTTTCTTATCTTTTTTTTCTCCTTTTAACACTACATTAGAAGCAAAGCAAGTTCTTTTATGATTGAAAATTACCAACGATTTGGTGATATAAGGATGATGGAGGAGGTGCATTTACATGATCCATGATGGGCTGACCAGCATCATAAAGATTGTCATCCCTTTGCTCTTGCTTTGGTCTGATCAGTTGCTGCCCCGAGAGGAAATGCCGATCTTGAATGATTGGTTTCCCGTTATAATTGAAATCGGCACCAGCCAGAGGAAGATTTGCAGATGCATGGAGACTTGGTGGCATTGATATTGTAAAATCCGGAACAAGAGAAGCGATAGAACCAGAGTGATGACTACCAGTAAGGTTGAACTCAAACGAGCCGTAAGGAATGGTGTGTTGAAAGGTAGGGAACTTCAATGGATAGATTGAGGAAGCCCCAAACTTCATTTCATTACCAAAATTTCCAGCAAAAATGGGTCTCAAGTAATCATTGTTGAAGACTGGTTTTCTATCAAACCCAGGTGTAAAATCTTGTATTTGTTTCTCAGGTTTCACTCCATAGGTATGTTGGGATGATGCCAGGGCCGGCTGTGCACTGCCAGTACCCTGAGATAAATTGCTATTACTTGAGTTCACACTACCGCTATTTCTGGCTGCAGGGACTTCATGGTTGTGTTTACCTTCATATGTTGTAATTACATATTTCAAATTGTGCGAGGCTCTCTCCACATGTTTTCGCACTAAACATCCGGCACTTGTGCATTTGTAATAACTCCTGTCAAAATCATAAGAAATTAATAAGGAAGAAGAAACAACTTCAGTGCATGTATACCATCCTACTAGGCTACTACCCTAATGCCACGCATTTCAATTGTGAAACATGGTAAATAAATGTTACAACAACAATACTGGTACCTAGGATTTGGATTCCCCTTGACAACTTTTTGACCGTACTTCCTCCAGCGGTACCCATCATCAAGTATGTCAACTTCACTCTCTATCTGCACAACAACTCTTGGTTCTCGGACAGCTCTGGATGCCAAACTTGTTTCAACCAAGCAACTTTCTACCTTCCTGAAATGTGAGAAAAGTAATATATAAGTTACAACCAGTTTATCAAAGTTGCTCTGCAGTTTTCACTGCACAATCCACTACTATATGGAAACAAGTACCTTTTTTTTAACTCAGATTCCTCAGTATCAGCATCAACTCCAAGTGATATGCTTCCCTGAGTTGCCCCATCATCGTCATCGTCATTGCTAACACCTGTAGAAGAAAGCTCTGGAGTTTCTACTGAATCAAAAGTCCCCATAGATTTGCCTTGGGTGGTTGAAAGGGGATCAGAAAGCTCAGTTAACACAGATGCTGAAGATGTCCTTTCCAGACCATCAACCTTCCAATCAGGACAAAGTTTGACATCCTTGGGCCCTGTTAATGAGTTTTTCCAAACAGATCCAACTTCCCCTTTGACACAGTGGTCACTGTTCTCATCCATCTCCTGCATCTCATCAAATGAAGAAGAAGATCCTCCATGTGTTCGGCGACTAGGCAAAGGTTTAGGGTGATTGTGAGTACCTTTGTAGATGATTTCTGTTATTTGACCATCATAAGAACGCTCTATTTTTTTCTTTACCTGACAATTCAGATGAGTGCACTTATAATAGCTCCTAGGATATTCACTACCTTTCACCTGCTTCTGTCCATACTTTCTCCAATTGTATCCATCATCTGAATTTCTTCCAATTTCTATAGCAGACAATGCCCCTTTCTCTTCTTCCAAAGGCTGGTGAGCCCCAACATTTTCTCCAGGGACCAGTTCCATTTGTAGGGAGACTTGATTGTAAGTTACATCAGTTTGACCCAATTGCACGTCTCTAAGGTTGGCATTTGCACTCATGCTATTTGAGACTTTCATTTCAGTTGCTGAATCACCAGCACAACTCTCTGTCATAGCTTCCATTGAGAACTCTACTGGGAATTCAAAATCAGCTGATTGTTCTACTGATGTAGCTGCTTGAAAGTCAACACTACTTCCCTTCCCCTGAATCCAAAAACCAGAAGAGAAAAGCACAAAAAAGATCACATAAATAACTCAAGTAGACAAAAATACTTGACACACCAACCTATCAAACTCTACGAAGTTCATACGTGCACAACACTTTTGCGGATATAGATTTCAAGAAAGAAGGCTTAAGATAGAATCTTAATCTTCAAAATAGTGTGGATAGCACTAAATTGAAAGAACTAATCACACTATAACTAAGGATTGTGGGCTTCTAGCATGTATATTGTTCTAACAGCACATATGAGTTGAAGTTGACAAGTACCTGATTTTCTAAAGTAGCAACCCCAAGCAAGGAACCAGTATCACTAGGGGGCTTGAATCTGAAAGAAGCAGAATTACTGTCCTTGTTGCCATCAGCAGAAGTTACTGTATTCGGCATTGAACTTTCATAATCGAGAAGCGGTAAGGATAAAGTTCCTGTGGTGGGAGAAGGCTGGTCCCCAATAAAACCAAAAAAATTGAAATAAAACAAATAAATAATGCGACTTGAGACAACTATATAGGCTATATAAATCAAATGGGCAATAGAAAACAATTATAGTACCAGAACAATAAAAGTATATCACAAACAAAATAAATCCGATTTCAAAATACAGCATAACTCTATTTGTTGTTCTACAAAGCTAAGCAACACAATGTACCTCTGAAACCCAGTAAACTTCTTATTCAAGCCTATGATGCACTTAAAGGAATAAACAAAAACAGGAGACCTTGCCGCCCGTCAACTATCTAGAAGCGTGCCACCCGTCGTACTTCATGAACCAGCAAATGTTACCATGAATGAAGAAGCACAGGCCGCTGCTCATCGTTCTAGAGAAGTGTCTAAAATTATGTAAGATGGAGTAATTCGCGGCTTGCCACTCAACAAAAAAACTTTTGAGATGAATCAATCATAGCCAGCCCGTACCAAAACTATCATTGTGAATACTAGAAACATCGCACTCCAATTTACAGGTGCTTGCTTTTTTTTTTAAGCTCTTCTGATCCTCTCATCACTAAAATCAAGACAAAACTTCAGTCTAAATCATAAAACTATTGAATTTCCTCAAACAAGCATCCCACTCAGTAATCAGAAAATGATTTTCTAAACTGAGGAAATAAATTCAAATATCTCCAAACAAAAGCATAAAAAAAAGGTCCGATCTTTATATAAAAATGAAAAGAGAAAACATTCAAAATCCACCATTAAACATGCAAAATTAAGAAAAAAGAGAGCGCAAATCGAATGATTAAACGAATTTACCTGGGCATTAGGCAACATAATCGGCGAATCAAGCAACGCAGCGGGGCTAATACCAGGCGGAATAGTTAAACACGGCGACCGAATCATGGATGCCGCCGGTGAAGCCAAAGGACTGGTGGTCCGAAACCGCGCGGTGTTAATCTTCTCAGCTTTAAAACCGCATTTTGCAGCTCTTCTCTCTGCGATGCTTCCTCTGATAGGATTAATGGAGGCACCATCCCCATTGTTGGTAATGTCTTTGTTAGTAAAGCTGTCGATTTTAACATCGGAAGCAGAGAGATGGGTTCTGGAGAGAGTAATTGAGGGTGGCTGTTGCAGCGGCGGAGGTAGGCTGGGGTCCATTGGCGGTGGTGGATCAGAAAGGAATCGCAAGAGTTACCTGACAGTCATTTTGAAAAGCGAAAGATTGAATCTTTGAGATGAAGTTTCAGCCAATTGCGTATAATTTTAAAGCTTTCAGCTCGATTAAAGAGAATAAGAGATAGACAGAGCAGAGATTGTCAGTTAATCACTGCTTGGACGAAGAATTTTGAAAAGAAAGCACAGTTAAGAGGGAGAGGCGGATGGAGAAAGTGTGCGCTCGGTGTGTGTTCTTATTGTGTTTTCTGTTTTAGGATAATAATAATAATACGTAGAAAATGAAAGAATTACTTCAAAATTTTTTATTAATTTTAAAAAGTTTAATTTAATTAATTATTAGAAAATCAGCCGTTACCGCCTATAATTAGAAAGAGGAGAATCGGGTGAGGCTCACACAACAACAACAACATAGCAGAAGCTCAATTTGAAAGGTAAAATTAAAAAAAATAAAATTGCCAAATTGAGATTATTTTATTAAAATTGAAATAATCTTTTTTATACATAAGATGATTATAATCTCTTGATTGATTTTTAAAACCGATAATTATAATTTAAATATCGAGATTACAGCATAATAAATAGTACATTTAAAGATAAAATTATAATAAATAAAAAAAAAAGCTTTGAAACTGTTAATTACATTAGTTTAGAAAGGGAAGGGAAAAGAAATATTTGGTTAGATTGGAAGCAACAGAGGGGAGAAATAGAGGGAGTATGGTTAGATTTATATTTGATAGTTGTACGGATAACTAGACATGTG
The DNA here is from genome assembly GCA_948208565.1 of Hura crepitans. Classification (NCBI taxonomy): domain Eukaryota; kingdom Viridiplantae; phylum Streptophyta; class Magnoliopsida; order Malpighiales; family Euphorbiaceae; genus Hura; species Hura crepitans. The sequence goes on along the minus strand of CANXYI010763710.1, from coordinate 6,257 downwards.
GGAACCATAAATAGTTATTATTTAATTGCGCAACTAATTCATTCATTAACTTATAATTTATTTATTTATTTATTTATTTTCGCTTTCTTTCTGCAATTACTCCTGCTCGAAAATCAAGACTATAAAGATGATTTTTTTTGTTTTCTGTTGCACATTTGGTGGGAACGATTTTATGTCCTCTATATTTAGGCATGGACACTTTGTTCCATTTTCCTAATTAATTATTTATACTTTTTTTTCTCAATATTTAATTTCGAGCCTTGTTTTCCTATTAAATGGAAGTTTATTAGTCATTAATTATATTTTGAGTGAACTTGTTTTTCTATAAAAGAAGTGGAGCTCCATTGCAACAATCTATGCTATAATTTTTATCGTTAAAGTGTTTTCAAAGGATAATTAATTATAAGATATCGTCATATATGAATGTATAATACGTTGTAAATTATTAAAAAGAATAAATTATATATGAATTATTTTTAAATGATTTTAGAGTGTAAAATATGTATAAAATCTATATGATTATGATTATTATTCTATTTAAAAAAATAATATGGTACAATTAAGTAATATATTTTTATTTAATAAGATGATATAGTATGAATAAATAATATTTTTTTAGAAGAGATAAAAGTAATCGAAGTATTAATATTTAAAGTGATTTTTGAAGTATAATTTATACCATTACTACGTTTGAAAAAACACATTAGATTGAGTGCCTACATGTTGAGCGCTTGTCAACCTTTCTCTGTCTTTCTTCCACGTTTCATTTCTACTACACATGCACGCGCATGTCTGGCTTTAACCTTTGTAACTCTTCATTTTGCTCTATCTGCCGCCTTACTTTTGCTCCACCACCCGCCCCACCGCCGTCAATGGAGAAAAACGAAGAGTACAACCACCGCCGCCTAATAATACCACAGCAAGACTGGTTCATAAAAATGATATCTTTCTTAGCAGATATTATCTACAACTGCATACTTGCTCTCTTTTCGCCTTTCACTCTTTTCTTCTCCACAGCGTTCGAGTCCTACCACCGCACTGAGGTAGCGGCGGCGGCTCTGGAGTCTGTAGTTGTGAAAGCGCCTTCTGAGCTGACACATGGAAGCATCATGATAGTGAGGAGAATAGCGGTAGGGGTTGTGGGAGCTGTGCATGTGCTGGTGGTTCTTATGAGTGTTATGGTTTTGGCTGCTCTTCTGGGTTTTGGGTTGGTTCAACTGTGGGTTGAGGAGCCTGTCCTTTTGAAAGAGAGGTTGTTCTTCGATTACAGTGATTTGAATCCTGAGGCTGTGTTTAATTTTGATGGGGTTAAGAGAATCCCAATTGGGCATACTTTTCATGTTTCTTTGGAGCTTTTGATGCCCGAGTCTAACTACAACAGGGAACTCGGAGTTTTTCAGGTCTGCCTATATATACCAATTTTCCTTTTTTTAATGACTTTGATTCATTTTGTCTAAGTTTTCCTTTTGAGTTTTCTCATTAATTGTTACATTACAATTAGTTAAGTGCAGAACTTCTATCAGCCAATGGAGCTGTGATTGCAAAATCTAGCCAGCCATGTATGCTGACGTTTCGAAGCCTGCCAATTCGGCTAATTCGAACATGTATCATGAGCATACCTTTAGTGCTAGGAATCTCTGCAGAAACTCAGAAGCTATCAGTAAATATATTGAATCACAAGGAAGGCCATCCAAGAACCAATGCTATCCGAGTTACTTTGATTCCAAGAGCAGGAACATCGTCCCTCCCGCAACTATACGAATCCAAACTTCGTATGATCTCTCAGCTGCCCTGGGCTAAACAATTCGTTCGCAACTGGAAATGGACAGTCTCAGTCTGGGCAGCATTATACATTTACACTTTGCTGCTTACGTTTATGCTCTGTTGCTGTAGACCACTCCTCTTCCCGTTTACAATGGTGAGTTTTGGCAACAACCCCCATGGTGAGAGAGATACAAGTGCAAATGAATCGAAAGAGCCAGAGACGACTGGACCGAGGCATGAAAGAGAGATTTCGGAATTGATGAGAACATGGCAGGAAAGGAGGAAGAAGAGAAAGGCAATCTTTGTGCAAAGAGATGGATCAGTTGAAACAGTTGGATCATCAGCATCAAGCATTTGCTTTACAAGGGAAGATACGAGTGTTCTTGTTGAAGAGGATATTGGAGACTCCGAATCAGTGTGTTTAAGTAGTTGATTAGCTCACTATCAGCTAATTGCTTTACTTGTATTTCTTGTTACAGAGCTTTGTTTAGTAGATTATGGAATATGGAGATTGCATTGAATTGATGGTTGAAGAAGTAAACAAACAAACCGCTAAAGAATTAACATCAATTTCAAGAAACGCAAGCAATCCAATAGGAAAACAAGGCAAAGAAAAGAGATTCATCATTTGAGTTCCCTTGACAGGCCATAAGCATTCTGTGAAATTAATAGCAATAAAAGCAAAAACCAATCATCTTAGACGAAGAGCTTTCAACTTCCATCTAGAAATGACGAACAGAACAGCGTACTACGTGGTTGTCTAAAATGCAAACTTAAGATTTAATCAGATAAGCTACAAATAAAGCATTACCATACTATTTCCTTGCCACAAAATAACTTTCACCATCTTCAAGGCTCAGACGGATAACTCGGTTCGGGAAATGAGGATGCCATCAGTGTCTGCATAGAGCCATTCCCCATCGGAGATTCTAGTTCCAGCGATCGTGATAGGAACATTTTTCTCGCCAATCCCCTTCTTATTGGCTTTCATTGGATGAGAAGCCAAAGCCCTTACCCCAATATCGCACCCATTGATCTCATCAACATCCCTAATGCAGCCATTGACTACTATGCCCGCCCACCCGTTATTTTGAGCTTGCACCACGGGGTTGCCTCCCAGAATTGCGCATCGCAGACTGCCACCACCATCTACCACAAGAACTCTGCCATTACCCTTCTCCTCGAGAAACTCCCGTATCAGAACATTGTCTTCGAACACCTTAAGGGTCACTACTGGACCGGAGAAAACTTGGCGACGACCATATATCTGAAAAATTGGCTGGAGTGCTCGAAGCTCACCACTCACAATTAGTTGGGGATTCGCATCACAAACTTCAGCAGTGGTGACCAATGCCATCTATTCCCAGTTTCTACACCAAAAAAGCATTAAAGGTAATATAGCCCAACAGGATGATCGCAACTACTTTGTCAACACTAAGAAAGAAAAGCCAAATTTAGCAATTTGAATTCTCATTTCTAGTAGATAAAGTGACCTCAAGAGGACACTAATCGCATCATGATGGATTTAGTCACAGATAATTATAATCAACCGATCCAGTAACTTGATCAATCCTCCTCCAGTGAAGGAGCCTTATTACCAAAAAAATTAAACATTTTCAGATCATGCGATAAATCGATTTCAAATCATGTTTTAAAAATCAGCTCTAATATGAACCAAAATCGAAAAAGAGTTTCTCTTTACTTCACCATTAACCCTCACAAACGTTCTACTTGCAGCTTCTTCTAACACCTTATGAATCATCAATCAAAACGATAAAATCCAAATCAAGTCATTAAATTTGCTATCTAATTACTAAACATGCCAATTACATTAAAGCAGAATCTCAAAACCAAATGAGAAATCAAAATGGATTTAAATTCAAGAAACCCGATTTGTTAATTAGATCCAATTAGAGCCAACTAAAACGAAACAGTTACCATCATGAAGGCTAGTTTTGCTGCCAGAGATATAAAATAAATCCAAATATAACCCAAAAAAAAAATCTTGATCAATCATAGAGCGATGAAAGTTGCTTGTATCATAAATCTGATCTCAAACAAAATAACAATAAAATCAAAGAGAAACTCATAGGGGAGCAGAGAATTACCAGAGATTGAAACAGTAAGAAGATAGAAGAAAGCACCAATGCTTTATGTGTCAATTCTGAATATATGAATATGAGAAGAGGGTTTCTGTCAAGGAAACTCTGAAACTTGGGACCTGAGAGAGGATAAATGATAAGAGAGACGCTGAAGAATGGAACCACAGCAAGAGAAACAGAGAGAAAGTTTACTTGACTGAACAGTAAAGCGCGTGAAAAGAAGTATTTGTTGTAATTTTTTTTTTTTGATTGTTTAGGTAAATACAAGTGGGTGGTGAGAATCGTACGATTAATTCGTGGGGAAAGTGATATCTTAAGAAGTGCGAGGACGGCATCTCTGATATTTATAGCTGTAACTCCAAAATCAACCTTCAAAACAAAACGGAGAGGCTGAGCTGAAATCAATCTTAAATTTTTCATGTGCTGTAAAACTCATCGAGAACTCGGTTACCGACAAGCTCATGTTCAATTCCAACAAAACTTAGCAAGTTTGATGGTAAATAATAAGTTTGATGTTTAATAATTTAAGGTTGGATGCAAGTTTCAAAGAATATTTTCGAACCAATTCAACTAATACAGCTAATTAAGCTGAAACAAGAAAAAGGAAATTGCAATTCTATGGTAGTATAATTTTGCACCTAAAAAGCAAAATAATGTTTGATTAAACCAAGTAATTGTGTTGACGATACATATATTTTGCGTAAAGTTGATGAAATTCTAGAAGATGTGATCGAAATTGGGTTATCACGTCATGGGCCATAACCGTACGGTGCCCAACTTTAAGCATTAAAATCCAAATTCTTGTGGTGGAGATAAAATTTGATCTTATTGCCTAATTGAATGGGAATTGTATAATTGCCTGAGCAATATCTTTTTCGCCACACTTATTTCCATTTTGCAAGATTCATTTCACATTAACAAAGTTACACCAAAACCCCAAGTGGCATTACTTTGGTTAGAATTATGGATTGCCCCACTTGATTCAGAAAGAACAAATAACAATGTCCTTGTTGTGACAAATCTAATTGGAATACCACAACTAAATGAGTAAAAATCCTTATTCAGTTCTTAAATCATCCAGCCAAGTATTAAGTTCAAAAGTTTCAGATGACCATCTGGATTAAGGTAACAACTCCATATTTAACAAAATGCCAACATCTTTGGAACTGCTCTGTCGTCCAACTTATTCAAATAAAGCTCAAGGTGAATAGGAGTAATACATTAACTTAACTTGTGAATAGTTTTCATATCAACAGCTTCCTTCAGTGTCCCGTTCTCGACATGTTCCCACCATTTAAACAAGAAGTTGTCCACAACTAGTCTGAACCAGGGTGAGAGCTTCAACCCTCCCTCACCAGCGTCTGCTTTCCTCAAGAGCTCCTTCAACTGATCCCGGTTAACATACTTGACGTCAGCTACCTCATCTGGGTTCGGATTTACATTAACATCCCGGACAATGAAGAGCAAATAGTCAACTGCAAGTTAGGGAGAAAAAAACAGTCAACAAAATTCTGGACTCAATGATTCCCCCAACTCAACAACTAGGAAAAAGGAAAAAGTTGAAAATATTACGTTCATGTTCTCCCCACTTCCCGTCAGATGGTGCCTTGTATAGCATGCGCCCAAGCGGGATAAATTGATCAACTGGAACATCTTCAGCTGGGATACCAAGCTCATCCAAGAGCTTCCTTTGCGCAGCATTCCTCACACCTGACAAATGAAAACGAAAATCATTAGATATCTAACAGTGAAAGAAGGCTTTGGTGTTACGTGAAAAATATATATATATAGGGAATATCTACATATACCTAGTGAATCATTGTCGATCAGCTCAGATTCACGATATAAAGGATGACTGCAACAAGTGTTGGTCCACACAAGGGGAAATGTCACCTTTGTTGCAGAGCGTTGCTGTCATAAAACAAAGAAAAATGCATATAAATTCAAGTCCTCGAAAATTTCTACGGATATTGCCAAGAAAAAAGGGCTAACACACATATGTTTGTCCAGCCAACAAGGGCAGATTTTGTTAGTTTGAACCTTCTTAATTAAGTATTGATTTCTGCCATGTGCATGTTCCAATTCCTAGGTTTCAGTCACGATCAATTAGCATGTACAGCTTACAGTAACTCTTACACAAAGAAAACCACACTTAATGGTATTTTATCCCTCTTTGATCTCCCAATCAAGCTCTGGAGTGTTTCAACAACTTTAACGCATGTCTATGCATTTTCAGTGAATGGAAAACTCTAACTTGTTCATTCAGCATGTTTCTGTAATAATCATAACATGTTTATTCTCAGAGACTTGCCCGTGGATAGGTTATGAAGTCAACTAAAGTTCAAAGGTGAGATCTCCCTAATTTCTGTGTTCTTTTTCCTCTCCTCCATT
>CANXYI010763647.1:0-11462 GCA_948208565.1 Hura crepitans | reverse complement strand
CACCTAAAATTCCTTTATTATATCATAATTCATGACATAAAACTCAATTTGTGAAGCATCAATCTACCATTATCCATGATGCATACACATGTAACCTATTTACGCACATATTAAAGCAATTTAAGCCAAAATAACCACACTTATATATTGTATTAGGTTGCATTTGGCCAATACCTCAAGAACACTCTCAACTAGTCCATAAACTATAAAATATGCAACAACTCATATTAAACATGCCTATCGTCACAAATCAATACTAATAAGCATATTTCGAGTTATTTTTCCATAATATGCACATATAGCATAATTTAGGCATTTTCCTTTTCTAATGCTTTTTCTTGCTTCCACATACTAGTAATATGTTAAATAAATGAATTAACTTCAAATTAGGCTTATTTAACCTTAATTACTAAATTAAGCCATTTAAGCCTCATTATGCTTTATATTAGGTATAATATGCCACCTTAAGCTTAATTTTCACATCCACTTGATTCCAAATCATTCTCAACATTTTAAACACATTGACATACTTATAATAAGCCATACAACCTATTAAATGCATGATGTTAATGGCATATCACACTTTTAGGCATTTATTACATAATGAGCATAATATAGAATTTATGGATTTCAATTGAATTTACATATTCTATTTTGATTACACATACTAAAGTGGTTGAGAAGGAACCTTGAGGCCTATTTATGCCTTCTTTTTGCCTTTATCACATTTTGGTTTAGTAACCCCTAAAATAAACCCAAAAATACTTTAAAAAATACGTAATAAATTAACTGATGCTTTAAAAATAAATCTAAAACCATAAAACATTTCTTAGGCAACCCTAAAATCTTGGAAAAAATATTAGAAGTCAAAAATTCTTACCCAAACCAAAGTGGGTTACTATTCACGAGATAGCAAAATTGACAATTCTGGGCGATTCTCTTCGAATTTTCCACTTCCCAAAGGTATAATGTGTGGAGGTTACATAGGATAAATTTAGTGGAGGTTATTTGGTTTTAATAGAGGAAAGAGAAAGAAAAATGGTGGGGAGAGGGAGAACTTAAGCCGTCAGCTATGAGGGAAGAGAAAGGGGGAGAGGTGATTTAAAAATTTTGACTTTTTATTCAATTTTAACTATTTATACCTCTCACAAAAATCGTTTATTTTTTATTCACTTTCTCTCATTTTTCTCCCATTTTCCCTCTCTTTCCATACCCAATTAATAGCCATCTTAATTTAATAAATCCAGTTTTATTATTCCCCACATGCCTCTAAAAATTAGAGCTTAAAAAATGAAGGAAACCTAATTAAATGCATTATTTTTCATGTTACCTAATTTCGAGAAAAATTACTTCCTGATATCTAAAAATTTGAATTTTAGCACCATTAGGCTCATTAGAACTTTTAGGTATTAGGTTGAATAAGTTTTAGAATAAGCAACTTTGAAAATAATTTATGATTTAGCTTTGCCTTAGTTACTATTCCTAAGACGCTATTGTAAAAACTTTCTTAGCATTTTTAACTACTCTAATAACTTTTGATTAATCTCAAACTTTGCCTAAAATTATATTGCAATTAATACCTTTGTCTAGTGACTTCAGTGCATCTTAGATCTTGTGAACATTATATATCTCGAGAAAGTGCTATTCATAAACGTTAGGATTTTCGGGCATTGCATTTCTTTCCCTCTTAAATAAATGTCATTATAGATATTAAAGTATGACCTAGTTCGAACAACTATGGGTATTATTCTCTCATTTGAGCTTTTATCTCCTAGGTTGCTTCTTCCATCTCGTGGTGTTTCTAAAGAACCTTTATCAAAGGTACTATTTTATTCTGCAGTTCTTTTCTCTCTCTATCTACAATGCTCACTGGTTATTCTTCATAAGACAGGTTAAGATTAACCTCAATCTCTTCCATTGTTATCACATGCATAAGGTCTAATTTGTATCTCCTGAGCATGGAAATGTGAAAGACATCATAAATTTGCTGTAAGTCTAGAGGCAAAGCTAGTCTATAGGCTATTGGTCCCATATGTTCTATGATCTCGTGTGAGCTAATAAACCTAGGGCTTAACTTTACTTTTTTCTCGAATCATAGAACCTTATTCAAGGTGAAACCATGAGAAAAACCTTGTCACTCACTTCATTTTCTACCTCTTTTATCTTTAAATCTGCATATGACTTTTGTCTATCAAAAGTTTCCTTTAACCTCTTTTTGATGATCTTCACCTTTTCTCCTACATCTTGTATTATGTCTGGCCCCATGAGCTTAGTTTCATTGAGCTTATTCTAACATAAAGGTGTTCTAAATTTCCTCCCATACAAGGCCTCATAAGGAGCCATGCCCTAACTTGCCTGATGATTATTATTATAAGTGAACTTAGCTAAGGACAAATATCAATCCCAGGTTCCCTTAAACTCTAATGCACAACCCCTTAACATATCTAGATAACTCTCTCAGATTGTCTGTCAGTCTGTGGATGGAATGTTGCACTCAAACTTACTGAGTATCCAAGGCATTATAAAGTTTCTTCTAAAACCTTAATGTGAACCTTATATCTTGATCCGATATAATCAAAGATGGCACTCCACACAATCTGACTATCTCATCCACATAAAGCTCTACTAGTTTCTCTATGGTGTAGTCCATTCTAATTGGTATAAAATGAGTAGTCATGGTCAAATGAACCATAACCACCTGAACTGAATCACATATACTCTTTGTCATAGGTAGCCCACCCATGAAATCCATGGTCACTCTATCTTATTTCCATTTTGGAATTGCTATAGGATAAAGCAATCTAGAAGGAACCTAATCCTCTACCTTTACTTGTTGACAAGTAAGGCACTTAGTTACATATTCTAACATATCCCTTTTCATGCTTGGTCATTAATAAAAAGCTTCAAATCTTGATACATTTTTATTGCTACTAGGATGCATCAAATAAGGAGCAATGTGAGCTTCTTGTAGAATTTGCTTCTTTAACTCTTTAACATCTGGCACACAAATTCTATCATGATAGTACAAATAGCCATCTTCCTTAATCTCATACTATTTTGGCTTGCCCTTTTGGATAGCACTTATAATGCTCATCAGTTTCTAGTCATCACGTTGTCCATCCTTCACTTGCTACAATAAACTTTAACTTGCATTTTAGCCAAAAGAGCACTACCACCCATAACTTATAGGCATACATGCATAGCTCTTATGGTAGCCATATATTTCCTACTAAGTGTGCTGGCCACTACATTAGCCTTCCCCAGATGGTAATCAATTAGGCAATCATAATCCTTGATCAATTTCATCTATTACCTATATCTCAAGTTTAACTCTTTTTATGTATTAAGATATTTAAAACTCTTGTGGTCTGTATAAATATAGCACTTCTCCCTATAAAGATAATGTCTCTAAATCTTGAGAGCAACAACAATAGCTACAAGCTCTAAATCATGAGTAAGGTAGTTCTTCTCATATGGCTTCAACTATCATGAAGCATAGGCAACAACCTTGCCATCTTGCATCAAAATGCACCCTAACCCATTATGAGACGCATCACTATATATAGTGAAGTCTTTCCTTGAAACTAGCTGTATAAGAATTAAAGCCTTTGGCAACATAGACTTGAGCTTATCAAATATTTCTTAACACTTATTGCCCCAAACAAACTGGACATTCTTCCTCAACAAATGTGTTATAGGGGCGACTATCAATGAAAACCCTTTGAGAAATCATCTATAATACCCTACCAACCTTAGAAAACTCCTGATCTTAGTGGTGTTCCCAGGCAACTTCCACTCTATAACTACTTTTATCTTACTAGGATCAACCCAAATACCATTAACTAATGTTATGTGTCCTAAGAAAGATACTACACTCAACCAAAATTCACATTTACTGAGTTTGGCATAGAGCTTTTCTTTTATCAAAATCTAAAGGACTGTTACTAAATATTGTTCATACTCTTTCTTGTTCTTCGAGTAGACCAAGATGTCATCTATGAAAACTACAATGAATTGATCAAGGTAAGGTCTAAAGACTCTATTCATTAAGTTTATAAATGTTGTAAGAGTATTGGTAAGCCTAAATAGCATTACCAAGAACTCATAATGACTATACCTCATCTTGAAAGCAGTCTTCATCAAGTACGACTCCTTCACTCTCAATTGATAGTATCTGAATCTCAAATTTACCTTAGAGAACACTCTGACTCCTCTAAGCTAATCAAATAGATCATCGATCTATGGTAGAGGATACTTATTCTTGACGGTCACTTTATTCAACTATTGATAATCCACACATAACTGAAGTGAACCATCTTTCTTTTTTACAAACAGAATTGGTGCTCCCCATAGTGAAACACTTAGTCTAATAAATCCCTTATCTAGCAACTCTTGTAACTACTTTAACTCCTTTAATTTAACTTTTTCTATACGATAAGGTGCTATAGATATTAGAACAGTACTAGGTAAAACCTTAATACTAAATTTAAGTTCCCTTTATAGAGGCAAACCTGATAATTTTTCTAAAAAAACATCGATAAATTCAACCACAATAGGGATGCTACTTGTGTTTGGTTCTTCTTTTCTAGTGTCATATATATGGGTAAGGTATACTTGACAACCTTTCCTTATCAACTCTCTAGCTGTAACTATAGATATCACATTAGATAAGAAGTTGATTCTCTCTCTAACAATTGTGATTTTATTCTCATAATCAGTTTAGAGAGTGAACCTCTTATGCTTGTAATCCAAACTCACTTGATATTTGGACAACCATTTTATCCTTAATATCAAGTAAAAATCATTGAAGGGTAATTTTATTAGGTCAGCAAAAAATTGATGGTTTTGTATCTATAAAGGACAATCTTTATATACTCAGTTAACTACCACATACTGGCCTATGGGGTTACCAACCATAATCTCTAGGTCAAGGGGTTTTGAATCTAACCCTCAGTATCATGCCCATGATGTGCAAACATATGAATGTGTAGATCTTAGATTAATTAATGCTAAAATAGGAGAGTTAAAGAGGAGAAAGGTACCAACTATCACATCTAGTTCATCAGCATCCTCCTAAGCTCTAATGGCATATTGACGAGTAGTAGCTCTATGCTTATGTCAAGACTCTAATCTATCTCTCTGAGCCCCCAGAGTACTCTTTTTGACTTCTTTTTTGGTCTCTAATATATCAAGTGCTGATCTCTGACCCACACACTATCCCCAAGGACATTCCTTATGAATATGACTTGGCTGTCCATAACCAAAGCATACACCCAGCATCTTCTAACATTCTCTCTTATGCCACTTGAGACATGTCTGACATTGAGGAACTTGAATTTTCTTACCAACTAATTTTGGTATAGAGGTAGTTTAAGGCTGCAGCTATTTAAATCTCACTTGACTGCTCTGTGTTAATTTTTGTGACTACCTTTGCTTTTGAGATTACTGGGTAAAACTAGATAGAAAACTCTTATACTTCTTCCTTGACTGTGGAGTAGCACTGGATGCTCTCAGATCAGTTGATCTTTTTTTCTAGTAAAACTCTTTCTTCTCTTTCTGTACTTCTTTAATAGATCTGCATATTGATACTAGTTAGGAGAAATCTTTGATCTTTATTAGCACCACCTGGGACTTGATGTCAACATGTAATCCCTTCTCAAACCTCTTGCACTTGTTTGCCTCAGTGGTGATGGTGTCCTTAGCATATTTACTAAGCATGGTGAATTCCTTTTCATATTTACTAATGGTCTTCTGATCCTATTTAAGATCCATGAACTTTTGCCTCCTATCATTGAGGTAATCTTCAATGGTGTACTTCTTGTGGAACTCAGTTAAAAAGTACTCCCATGTCACTTGGTCCTTTGTCTTGTACTCAATGAGGTCCTTTGTCCACTTTGATGCTTCTTCTTATAGGAGTGAGGTGGCACATATCACATTCTCTACTAGAGTGTACCTCATCTACTTGATAATTTTTTCAATGTAGTTAAGCTAGTATTTTGCCATTCCCGATGTGACCTCACCCTTGCCCTTAAAATCTTTGGCTCCCATCTTCTTTACCCTATCTAAATACATCTTCTAGAGAGCCAATGGTACCTTATGTTGTGGTGTTAGTGGCAGAGGAGCAGTAGTAATAACTTGCCTTAATAGTTGAAGCATCTCTTACAGGAGTACTAGTGGAACTGTCCTATAGATTATGCATGTTCTACTACACTAATAGATGTCTACCCCATTCTTGTGGCCTCGGGTGCTATCATAGTCAGAGTATGACTCCCAACTTTATCCTTACTACCCTGTGCCAAAGTACTCATCCTTTTTATAGTTAAGAAAACAATTTTGATAAGCCTCAACAACTAATAGTTTGTGATGTAAACTCTAAACACTAAAGCACTCAAATATTACTAGGAACGCCTAAACCAGAGCTCTGATACAACCAAATGTGACACCCTTACCCAATTAGGACACCGACTAGTCGTCGAGCCTGATTAAGGTGTGCATGAAAATCGAGATATCTAATACTCACTTACTTTATTCATTGTTATAAAATATTCTTATTAAAACATTAGGTGTGAAAATACAAGTTTACAAAAAAATTTTCAAATAGTTTACATATTCAAAAATTAGGAATCCTTGTGCCAAAATTCTAGTAACATAATGGCTGTATTGGGTCCTGTCCCAAATTTTTGAATAGTAACCTGCATAAGAAAATACACTTTTGTAATCATTTCACACATTTCCCATACTCTATATGATCTTTTGATCACTCAATAACACACACACACAAGATATTTTAACCTTAGAAAGAGTTAGCATATAGTTCAACACATAAATAACTAGTTTAATAAGGTTGACAAACTTAAAATCCAAAAAGTAACATTTAATACAACTTTAAGCCCATTCCCTTACAAAACACATTTTTGTGCTACCTATACATCACAACTATTTTACATAACAATCTTTACCAAAAGAATAGCTTTCTCTTGATAATTCTTCATGTCCAAAGGCTTTGAGTATCAAAAAGTCTTTTTACCTATGCATCATAGACAAACGATGTGCTAAGCGAATGCTTAATGGTGTAATCAAAATAACATGTGCTTATAAGCATTTTAACATACACATAGGTATATGCCATTCATATACAAGCATAGCTAATTTACATAATGCATAATATTCATACAAATGGTGATATGCCATATTCTTAACCAATTGCCATACATCATGTACAATAATATACATATCACTTATATATGGCAAATAAATGTATAAAATTAACAAATTATCAAATTGAGCTATTTTCAATCCATACATGCACTTATTTGTCATATTAATATCATGATTACATTAGAAGTTGATTTCATTGTTTGCCTTATTATCTTAACTTAAGCCTATAGGGATAACCCCAAACTTATGGATAATAAGATCATAACTTGTGTAATGGCCCATATTTTGGACCTAATGGCTACTGCACTAGCATAAATAAGATTTTGTAGTGCCTATGAAGACTTATGTAGCTACACTTACATGTGCTTGTGCAGTGGTTCTTATGGACCTTACAGTGGCTGCACTTGTAGATATGAAGATCTTAGAACAAATCTATAGGTAAGACTAAATATGAACCCTTTGATCATAATCTAGGCATGGAAGTGCCCTAGCAGCTACTATATCCCTTAGTTGATCGGTCAACCTATCCATTCCTAGGTTATTGCATCTCATGGGCTGAAAATCTTTATGTTTAGTTTTACCTTATTAAATAATCTTACATAGCTTTTAACTTACTTATTTTAGCCATCGAATGACTAAAACTGCTTAATTTCATTGAAAATGTCATTTTTAGGAATCATGCTCATTTTAACATACATTATACCATATGTATAACAATTCATTATTTCCATCTCATTCATGGAATTTCAACATGTATTATACATGCATATATTAATTTTAGGTCATAAATCCATTTAGGACTTTTTATGCCTTTATGTTCATCAAATTTCTCATTATATGGCATAACTTGTTTTAAAGAACTCTTTAGAGCTCATCTCAGGTTTAAGACATGTTTTGGTCATAAACCTTATTTTTTAATGATAATAATCACAATTATAATCTATACAATGAGTAAAATATGTATACATTTCAATGTTAACAATTTATGAGTCATCATGTATATGCATTATTACTAAGCCATTCGACCATACAAGCTCACATAGGTATATTTAGTATTAATCATCAAACATGCTACCTAGCCATATTCAATGACATATTAACACACAATTAAAGCTTAAAGCATCAAAATTTGTCACATGCTAATGTAGGAATTTTGACCATTAGGCTATACACATTCATTCTTTATTAGTTAACTCATGTTATGATATGCACATATAAGGTTTTCATTTCAACCAATTCGACCATCCCTATTGCAAAACTTTAAATACCATATAACCTTATTTAACACCTAAAATGCCTTCATTTCATCATAATTCATGACTTAAAACTCAATGCCAAGAATCAATCTACCATTGTCCATGATGCACACATATATAGCCTATTTATACACATATTAAATCATTTAGCCAATACATTAAAAATGCTCACAACTAGTCTAAAAACTATAAAACATGCAACAACTCACAATAAACATGCTTATTGTCATAAAGCAATATATATAGGCATATTTTGGGTCATTTTTCCTTAATGTGCACATATAGCATAATTTAGGCATTTTCCTTTTCTAATGCTTTTTCTTGCATCCACACACCCATAAATATGTCAAATAAATGAATTAACTTTAAATTGAGTGCATTTAATCTTAATTACTAAATTAAGCCATTTAAGCCTCATTATGCTCTATATTAGGTACAATATGCCACCTTAAGCTTATTTTTCACATCTAGTTGATTCCAAATAATTCTCAACATTTTAAACACATTGACATACTTATAATAAGCCATACAAGCTATTAAATGCATGACATTAATGGCATATCACACTTTTAGGCATTTATTACATAATGAGCATAATATGGAATTTATGGATTTTAATTGAATTTACACATTCTACTTCAATTACCTATACCAAAGTGGATAAAAAGGAACCTCGAGGCCTGTCTTTACATTTGTTTTGCCTTTATCACATTTTGGTTCAAAATCCCACCCCTAACATAAATCAAAAAATACTTTGAAAAATCCGTAATAAATTAGCCAATGCTTCAAAAATAAATCTAAAATCATAGAACATTTCTTGAGCACCCCTAGAATTTAGGAAAAATAATAGAAGTATGGAATTCTTACTCGAACCAAAGTGGGTTACTATTTATTAGATAGCAAAATATATAATTTTGAGCTATCCTTTTCTAATTTTCCACTTCCTAGAGGAGTAAGATGGTGTGGAGGTTACATAGGCTCAATTTAGTGGAGGAGATTTGGCTTTAATGAAGGAAGAAGAAAGAAAAATGGTGGGGAGAGGAAGAACTCAAGCTATCGGCTATGAGGGAAGAGAGAGGGGGAGAGGTGAGTTAAAAATGTTGACTTTTTATTCAACTTTGACTATTTATACCTCTCACAAAAATCATTGATTTTTCATTCATTTTCTACCATTTTCCTTCTCTTTCCATACCCAATCAATAGCATCTTTATTTAATAAATCCACTTTTATTATTCCTCATATGCCTTTAAAAATTAGAGCTAAAAAATTGATGAAATTTTATTAAATACGCTACTTTTCATGTTACCTGATTTTGAGAAAAATTACTTCACGATATTAAAAAATTCTAATTTTAGTGCCATTAGACTTAGTATAATTTTTAAGTATCAGGTCATATAAGTTTTAGAATTTTCTTGGTAACTTTGAAAATTATTTACGTTTTAGCTTTGCCTTGGTCATTATTCCTAAGATTGCTATAAAAACTTTTTTTAGCATTTTTAACAACTCTAGTGACTTTCGATTGCTCTCAAAATTTACCCAAAATTATTTTATAATTAATACTTCATTCAGTGACCTCAGTGCATCTTGGTTCTCAAGAATATTATTCATCTTGAGAAAGAACTATTCATAAATGTCGAGATTTTTAGGTGTTACTTTACTGATCAAGAGTTTATGAGTTGAATGCTATATGTTTATAGTTTGGCATAGAAAGGAGAACATTCGAATGGAAATCAAATGATATCGAGCATGTATGTGAATAGTACGACCCAAGAGTGAATAATACCTCTAAAGACCCAAAATATACTAATGTCACAAGATGGTAGGATTAATTATAACACATTTTTAGGTAAAGCTTGAAAAGAAAATAAGGTTGTTAAGGAGGTTATCATCAGCATCATCTAACACACATTAAACTCAGGCCTCAGGCCATAATTAAAACATGTATCTATAGATCCTCAGGCTCACATAACATCAAACAACATAGCTAAACAAGCATACTTAAGAAAATATGTAGGATTACTTAATTACATCCATAGTTTAATGCTTACTCTTATACATAACATATATAGAGTTTAAAATCATGGTTTCCGCCCAACTTCATCTAAGTACATGGATATCAAACTATACAATAGTTACTTCATATTCCTTTGCAGTTATCCTCTGAACTCTCATTGGCATGCTTCACGAGGAAAGATTTTGCTGTAAGGTACCTATGCACCAAAATAAGTACGTTAAGTATGTGAGATACTCAGTGGGGAACTTAAATCATTTGAATCATGGCATTTTGTCTTTTCATACCTGTATAACCTAATGATTGGTTTTAACTTCATTATGGAATTTAATTATACAATATGGTGCCAAATTACTAAAATACCCCTAAGGTATTTATAAGGTCTAAAATAGCATTTTTGACTCAAATAAATGATTTAAAGTAAGTATTATTACTTTGAATATGCATACCTTGCAAAAATAACTTTATTTGCAACATATGTGAAAAATGACTAAAATGCCCTTTTCATTGAATTTTACCAATTTCTCAAGAAAAATCATTTAACTATGCTTTAAACTTTATTTTTCCATAATTATTCTACTTATAACTTAATTTAATTCACTGGCCCGACTAGGTAGAGGGCATTTAGAAACATTAGATTTAGAGGGAAAAATAAATTGGTGTAGTGATCCTTATTTTGGACCTACACCACTGCACTGACATTTATGCCATAAAAGAGATTAGCCATAGCCTCTCTAGACACAAGTAAAAAGTGGCTGTGTGACATAATAGAGATTAGCCTGTAGACCTCCCCAGCCATAAATAATCATTATCAATAACTGGGTGACATAATAGATATTAGCCCGTTGGCCTCCCCAACCACTAAAAGCACCATCAACAACTAGGTTACATAATGGAGATCAGTTCGTGGACCTCTCTAACCACTAAAAGAATTACTACCTGAATATCAGACACTAGCAATTACAATACCCTAAGTTGATTGGTCAATCTATCCACTGGGTGTCTAACTAATGGGCTAAGTAGCTCAATTTAAGTT
>CANXYI010763640.1:0-11542 GCA_948208565.1 Hura crepitans | reverse complement strand
TCCTTATTATGAATGGAGGATAATTTTGAATCTTATATAGTGAACAAATAAATATTTATAAGTCCTTTTATGCCTTAGACATTAATAGGAATTAGGTAGACTTAATTTTGAACATATGCTTTTTATAAGCTTAATTGTAGTGCATGAAACATTAATAGTCTGTCACAAGAAGTTTTCTTCATTCACAATAGAATGGTAAGTACTCTTAATCCTTGTATAAAGACTATGCTCTTAGTAACATGGGTGTGCCATCCTTGACGTGTATTTCCTTTGGAGATTAACACATTTAAACATCCATATAAGTAGAACATATATATACATATGTACGAGTGTGACTAAGCACTAGGCATAGTGTAATTATACATTTGTAGTAGTATATAGGTTGTCTAGGGTTGAGGTACCTTACATGGGCATAATACTTTTGTTGTATACTTGCTAAACATTGATTAAGCATATATAATTGAATATATGACCTTAAGTTTCTAAAAATGTAATTTTTTTAGTGATAATAAAGGATTTTATTTCTCACGTAAGAAGGAGTCGAATCTTCTAAAGTAGAAAATGATAGAAAAGAATGGAAAGAAGGATGAAGTAAAGAAGTTAAGCAGAAATGTTGGTACTCTCACCTTTTCTAACTATTAGTGAGTTGAATATTCCATAAGTAATCAAAATTCATTTAAAATTAAATATGTATTATTGGCCATATACTAGAACTTGGCTCATGTGTACATCTAAATGGGCATTTAGTTATACTTTTATATATATGAGAACATGACTTTTTGTGATATGTCCGAAATTAGGTATATAAATCTTATAACTTCATTTAGTGAATAAAGTGAGGCTTTCATGCTCCATATGCATCATCTTTATTAGTAATTAAGGAAAGTTGTGATTGAACATAAGCTTTTATAAAAGAATTTGACTACTTTATTTATGATGCAACTTTACTCATAAGATATGTTCTTTTGCTAAATAAAAAGGGAGAAATTCCCACAGATGAATGTTTCTTCTAGACATTTAAGGTAAATTAAATATATTGAAATAGATTGAACACACATATATTATGATAGTATGGAATATATGGTGTGATGTAACTTGTGTGTATTTATAGGTGTGTAGTGGGTCAAGCATGCTATTAAGGTGTGTGTATTGCTATTCATGTTGTCAACTAAGTTAACCTTGTGATAATATACATATGTGTGTTTGTGTGTGTGTATCCCATTCTATGAGAAGTAGAATTTGTTAAAGGGGAATTTTTCTAAATTAACTTAATAAGGATTTTAGCTTTTCAATTTCAAGGTTTAGCTTTTCAACTTCAAGGCTCTCCCTTTTACTAAATGACAAGGTAAGTACAATTATAATTCTATATATAAAGTACAATTCTCCCACATATTACTATGCATTCCTTGAGGTTTAAAATTATTATAAATAAAGTATATAATGGATATGATAAAAAAAATGTGTTCTATGTTGATAAATGTAGGTAGGTGATAGCATGTATGCTAGACATGGGTGAGAACTCTTTTGTGATTCTTATAAGTGATTATGATATAATATGACTAGAGCACGTACATACATGATGACATATTGGCATATGGGGATGAACATGTAACATGACTATGGTGCATATACATATAAGGTCATAATGAAATAAAGAGTATGAATTCCATGTCATGATGGTGAAATTGTAAACCTTGTTTTATATGTAAACTGAATGTATAAACTCAATTTATTGGAGTTTGTAAGCAAGTTTGTAAATGGAAGAATGTTATATATGTACATGTTAATTAACATAATAGAGGAATAAAGCCTAATGTACTTAATCAGTTAAGAAGAGCTTGCTATAAACCATAATAGAATCAAAGATAGGATAGCTTTGGCTTGGTACATGGAGATTTAGGAAGGTATGTAGATTATGAGAAATTAGCATTAGTGCCATATGAGTTTCATGATCTGATGTAGGTAGGCATATAGATCTTATGATTGTTGTTTGTCTTCAGCCTCAGAGTGGGGCAAGAGGGTTAGGCTAACACATCGTTATCTCAGATTCCATGATTCAGATACTAGATATTGTTTATCCTTCTTCAAGGTAATTCTAGGAGAGCATTACCATAGGCTCTATAAGCTATAAATGTTACACCATTAAAATTCATTAACATTATATGAAAATACATTGAGACTAAAAGTCCAAATGTGGTATAGGATATGCACATATTATGGGAAGTACATATGTTTGTATGTGATTCATCTAATGAAGACTTACAGTGGATGAATAATAGTAACAATAGTTTAAATATCATACTAGCATATGAAACAAATGAAGTACAACTAATCATGCACATTATTAGGTATCAACAAAATATGTTCACACATAACTAGTACAAACATGACCGGATACATGGTTAACTAGTATGGCTATACATCTATGGGATTTATAAAATATTAATGCTAACAAACTAAAAATATACATCTATAATAATTAACAAGAGATATTTATATGTCATTGTACATTGAGCCTTAGTTTTGTTAAGTATGTATGGCAAATATCATTTGGGCTATAGACATGATATTCCTTAACTGCATCGCAAAAATTCTTAATATTAGGAAACAAATGGAATTGCTTATTTTGCATTCAGGTTATGGAAGCACGCTCAGTAGGATATCTAGCTTGTGCTGCATTACTAGAATTCTAACATATCTTGATATCATAGAAGACATTTAATATACTCGAGAATATACCACTTATGCATATAAAATGTAGCCTTGTAGTGCATTATCTTATCGTGTAGTTATATATGTAACACCCTACCCTAAGGTCGCTATTGACAACTAATAGGGAATGTTACAATATGAGTTTTTGCTTAAACCTATGGAATTCTAATCTATTTAGCTAATCTTGATAGTAGGATTAGTTAAATCCAGGTGTCAATTTCATTACCTGTGGGTCTTCTGTTTACATATAGATAGCCTAAGTTAAGATTCCAATAGCATGACGACTATTCAGAGGCTACTCTAAAAATTTCACCTGTGTAAAACACTTCTAGAGGCATTCATCTATCATCCAATAACTATATCAGTCTCAATACACACCATTTTGTATACCCATATAACATTAAGTCTGTCGCCCCTATGACAACTCAAGGACACAACTAATCCACATGAGCTGGGTAGAGTGGCTCCTAAGGTGGGTAAAACTAACCTATTGCTCATGTCTTACATGAGATGTATGAGCATATAAAGGACATTATGTCCTTAGAGGTAGATTGTACACACACAAGTATAAAAATTTTGAATACACCATTTATATTGTACACATACACGTATGTAATTACATTTCATGAGTCTATAAAATAGTAACTGTCTGTTGGGCTTTATGACATGTTGCATTTCTAAATAAGGCCACTCAACACTTTATGCTATGTCCTATTCAGCATCTTTCCATAATATGCACATCAAACAAAAACTATGTTAGTACACTATTTTGAAAAAAGTGAGTACAATTGCTTTACTATGTTATCTTGGTTACAATTCAACTACATACTTGAGCATATACAAAACCATGGATTAACCTCACTTACAGACCATGAATACTCTTAGTCCTAAAGCATATCTCTTAGTACACTTCTCATCATTTATTGCAATTTGCCAAGCAGGCTCATGGCATACTCAGGCTAGTTACAAGTGTATAAAAGTCCTATTCTTGCTCAGCGTCATACCTGTCTTAACAATCTTTGCTTGTGTATACCATTTACCAATGATATGTATATATTTAGTTATTATTACATGTCAATTGTCACTTCCTATTAGAAGAACTTCGTATAAATATTTTCTTCTTTCATGGTGTATGTATATATATACTTATATATCTATTTTATGTTGTAAATCATGTATCTATTATTTATAATCTTTTAAAGGCTTATGACAATTTTGTATTATGCCATATGAAATCATTACACATAATTGACTTTTACATAGTGGGAGAATTTAATGTATTCTCACTAATTACTATCTCATGATGCCAAACTCTTTTTAAACCTTGGTCATATCTCGACAATAAGCTTATATATATGGAAAATAAAATTTAAAGGTTTGGCTGAAGTTTCCACTTTTCAATCTTGAGGTATACATTAACTATAACTTTTAACAACTATTTTTCTATAATGCTATAACTATTAAGCTTTCATGACCAAAATAGACAATATAAGTTGTGTACCATATATGTTGACTATTTTATGCTATGAACATTTTATTTGTGCATGCATGAAAACTAATTCTACCTTATCTATGACTATCTATTTTTGCAAAAACTAATTCTACCCTACCTACAAATATTTATCTTTGCAACTAATAAACATGGTTATTTATAATTGGAAATCTTACTATTGTACATTCCAGTGCATGGCCATGAATGTATGCATAACTAGTAGTCATGTTAATCAAATCATTCTTGCATATATATTACTATGTTACTTTATTTTGGTTCATGTTGAAAGAGAGCCATAGGTAAGATATAGGTAAAACCCCTATTGAGGAAGGATAAATAGGAAATGCTAATAAAGAGTCTAAAGCCATAATCAAATCTAGTAGATTTGTGGCCTCGGCTGAATAGCTGATAAAAAAGGTACTTCTATGCTGACTGATAACTGATAAGGGGCATTTCTGATGCCAAGCTGTTAACTGATAAAGGCATATATATTGCTTTATAGTACTGTAACTCCCTACCTTGCCATGCCAAGCCTATCTTTTCCTTAGTTCTAGTAGGATACTATCTAAGCTCTATTGGATTTGTTATAGTTTGTGCTTTTAGTAATTCTCTTTAACCCAAGCTAGTTGTTATTACATGTATAATCATTAAATGCTAACTAGCTCTATTCGGAGTGTTCATGTAAGTCATGATTATATATATATTGCAAAGCTGATTTCTTATTTTACAACTCATGTGTAGTTAATTGATTTATCATGACACGTACACATAGTGCTTACTTGATGCATGACCAGTTGATTGTTTACAACATACTCATAAGAGCTATCATTTACATAAACTATTTTGAATACATGTATTTACTATTTTCTAGCATCTTTATCATTTTAACATTATAGAGAATATTTATCCATGTCACACATTCAATATATCTTTAATTACAAGAGGTTACATTTGATTCCCTCTATTCTTTGCATATTAAGGGCTTTAATAAAAAGAATGTTTCTGTTATAATTTATTTAGCCAAATTTATTAAGATAGCTCATGTATCGATAAACCTTAGGATGTTTATGTAAAAGCCAACCAAACTTACATGACCGACTTCCCATCTTGCTTTCATCTAATCTCTATTTCTTTTCCCTAAATGTTTGATTTCTCTCTCTTCTTTTACCCCTAATCAAACATTTCCATCCTGCCCTACATATAGACTTGAACACTAAGGTTCTAACTAACATAGCACTATGCCTATATTGGCTCTTCTATTTATCTCGTCCCTTGTACCTTAAGATATAAAAAATGATTATCTTTACCATATTGTTTTAGCAATTAGGGGTCCGAAAGTGTATTAAATCACATTTACTTTAATCATTGTGTATAACTTTATTTGAATTTGTAGGTCCATTCTTTATAAAGTCCATATCATAGCATAATTTATTTTATAACTCCTTACCTGATGAATGTTCTTTGCATAATTCCCTAGCCCCAAGTTGTACTAGTATTAGTATCCACTAATTTCAATTTACATAACTTACTAGGGATTATAGCTTAACTAAAAAAGCATTTGAACCTTATCTAAAATTTATGCATGTAAATAGATACTACTGTAACAACCTCTTATCAAACTCTTGACACAAACCACTTAACTTTCATGATACTTGAAAAATAAACATGGTATTCACAATGCTGCATATACCTTTTCAATACTCTAGGTGGTAAAGCCTTTATAAACTTCTTCCAATTCTCACTCCTGAGATTTCTTACTTCTCATATTATCACTAAATTAGGCTACAAATCCCATTTATTAGAAATTTCTTATTGTAAATATTGAAATTATTTCTTAAATATGATATCTTTCTATTTATATCATTTTTAACTACTAAAGCTTCTTTAACTTAGGGTATATATTTGTCACCATGCTTAAAAACAATGGAATCTTAAGTAATGTTAATAAAATGTTTATTTCATCCTATACAACAAAAAAGAATAGCCCTCCTCATCTAGTAGTTATTCAGTAACATATCCTTAATAAGAATCTCAGTATACTCAAATTTTAGAGGAACCACAATATAATAGCTCTCCCTCCCCCCTTTTTAACTTCATATCAATATTACTAGTAAAGCCTTCTATTTTTGCTATTGCCCCATAAATGTTGGATTCTATGTTCACTTGTATAAATATTCATTCTTACAATTCAAATAAAGGTGGAACTATAATAAGAATTACATCCCTCAAGCTTGTTAGATCCAAATGCACACTACCCAAGATAAATTATAGCAACACAAAATATATAATACTAATAGGTACCACAATTTAGAAGAACTAATAGCATTAGCAATAGCTAATGAAGTAGATATAATGATCAGCTTATGTGAATATTCATTTTGTGCAATACTTTTCAACAATCAAAATAAGACATGTCATTTATAATTAGTTCATCATTTTTATTGTGATCAAGCAAACAAGATGGAAACCAACACAACCCCATCTTAGATCCCTTAAAACACTTTTGTCATCTATCAAGCCCATATCTACTATTTATAGTTGTACTGGTCACTTTCTAGTTATTTCTTGCAATTCTCTTTGTATTCAGATCCTCATATCAACCAAAAATTCTAATTATCACCAATCAATTTTAAAACTCAAAATTAATTTCAAATAAAATAACTCAACCTACATTGTTTACTAATTTGAAGTGACTTCTCCGCCTACTGCTGTATTGCTACTAGAATGGAGTTATTGTAGTTGTCTTATTTGCTATGGCTTCTAGTGTTCATAGGGGCAATGATGATATATTCCGCTAGTAGTTATAACTAATGTTCCCTCTGCATAATTCCATACTTTTTCTACCTACAATCAAGCTATGTTGCCACTAAAATTAGGCACCCTTAGCTACCGCCCACTTGTCCCTCATTGTAACACTTGCTACTACTGGAATTCATCCAAAACTAGCCTAATTCTTTTTGGTCGCCCTCTTTTCTCTTCCTCTATTTTCTTTTCTTTTATCTCTTTTCTTTTCTTTTCTTTTTACCCTATATTTATTCTTCTTTTTTCCTTTTATTTTTATTTTTCCACCACTTGTTACTTGCTATAATTAAACCCAAAAATCTCCTATTTAATTTGATTCCGAACCTTCCTTCCATAAGGTGTTTACTGGCTTTCTTTCCCTTAAATCAAAAACACCTTGAACAATAACAAAATTCCACATGTTAAAAATAAATAGATAAATTAAAGCTTCAACCATAGTAAGAAGAGAGCAATTGAAATGAAGGAAGGAAATTGTATGTGTAATGTCAAGTTTACAAGAGAAGACTAAGAAGAAACAAGATTTTTCTATGCTAATGCTTATACTAGAAGGAGTTTCAGTCATCAAATGTTAGAGGAATAAATAATTTTATGCTGAATCATGCATGAGATAGAATGAAAATGGGGGCAAACATCCCCCTTTAAGGCATCGGTTCTAAAAAGAGGAAGAGGAAGAATAGGATTCTTGTTTTCACAAAATTATCCCTTTAATTTCCTATTTTGTCCCCCTTTTTCTTCATCTCATATAATTAAGTCCAAATTATTTTCTCTTCCATGTATGTCCACCTATTCTTTGCATTTTTCCAAAATCTTTAGTCACGCATTAGTGATATCTCTATTTAAATTAAATAACCCCTTTTTACTTGAATAAACTTCTTCCTTTTTTAATGATAATTACCTTATCATATTTACCTCCCTACTAAAAAAATGCACAGATCTTGATTTGTATCTATAAAAGTCTGTTTAACATTTATGTATAACTTTGGATGTTATAATATATACATATAAAGCAAGTATGTATATAGCGACCTCATATCCTTATATGTATGTACATAAGTTGAGAATTAGTAAAGCACATTAATATGGTGTGCAAAAGGGTTATTTCCATGTCTAGAACATCCAACCCAAATCTAGTAGGCTAGTTGCATTTGGGAGTCATCATAAGGGGTGACAGACCTGATTTCATGATTATGATATATGGTGTTACTTGTTTGATAACTGTTGCATGATGTAAAAGTGTTCTTCCATAGGTAAAAATTTTGGATAAACCCCCAGACAATAGTGATGTTGTAAGCCTTCAAGTGGTATAGGTTATAATAGAATTTCACTCACCCTAACATCATAACAAGTCAAGTAAAACATAACCAAATAAGTCTTAGGTATAAGCTAGATGGTAGCATTGCCTTCAGTTACCCAATTATATTTAGGAAAGGGGTGTTATAAAAAATGTCAATTTCTGAGTATGATAAGGATTATATAAGACTCAATACGTGTGCATTAAAGCTTATTCCAACTAAAGAGGTTAAATTAAGAAATTTGAGCAAGAGCTACACAAAAGATTAGGAGGCTACTAGCTATTCATCTAATTAGAGAATTTTTTTTGCCTTAGTTAATGCTACTCTCAAATTATGAGAGGGTTAAAGCATAATATAAAGTTAAATTGCAGAAGAGTTATCAGAAAATAGGTCAAGCATAAGGAAAATCTTTCCAAGGCATATCTAAGAAGGCTAAGGAATGGCATACATGAATAATGAGTTAGAATAAGTCATAAACTTAGAGAGGTAGCTAGAGTGTGGGATCTAGGTAAGGTTAAAAGGCTGCCACTTCAATAAGTAGTGTTTTAGGCTCGAAGAGAGGAGTCTTGGTTCCCATGGATTCTTGTGCAATGGAAATTAAACATCCATGGAACTGAATCAAAGTTTGGAATATTGAAAAATTGAAAAATAAAAATCAAAGAAACCATAGAATAAGAATTTACCATAAATTCTATATGCGATTCCAATTTGTAGCTTTTCACCTCACTAGGTTGATGCAAACCATAGTAATACTCTTAGGAAAACCTTTAAGGTATGCACACCAGTAGCAAATTCAATGAAAATTCTTGAAGTGGTGCATAAGTGAATTTTATTTCTAAGCACTAGTGGTAAATAAAATTTAAGAAGAAATAAGAAGGAGAAGGCTCAAAAGAAGGTGAATTTGCAATGATAATAAAGAATTATTCTCATTATTATGGCTCTCATTTTGTAAATGACCTGATAAGGGTTTTCATACCCTTTTTTATTCACCATTAGGTTAGATTTTTCAGCCCTTAAATCCCTAAAAGGCTAAACAAAAAATGGCCTTTTAATTAATTAATTAAAAGGTACAATTATGACCCAATCACTTAAGACATTTAATTAACACTTAATTAATGTTTTAAGCTTTTCTCTTATATTCCAAGCCCAGTAAGCCTTCTCATTTTATTTCTTCTTATTTAATGACATCCTATATCATCAAATGCTTTATATTTTTACCTAATTAATTTACTCCTATTAGTGTGTAACCCTATAGGTTTTTGAAGCGCATTAGCAGTATACAGTGGACAAAAGTGCTAGTCCAACTAAGATTCTTGTGGCCTAATCCAATTTGTTTAATAATTGCTCCCCAATCAATTATCCACTTATGTATAAGTCCATAGTAGTGCTTAGCCATACATTAAGACTACCTAAGTGCCAAAAATGTTGAGTGGTTTGACTTAACCCTTCCATAAATAGTTACAGTGTAATAAACTCCTTTCACCATCTTTTATCCCATCCAATTTAGAGTATATACTTATGTCAAATCAAAGGTTAACTAAGTATGTGTTATTAACCCTTGCCATATTATTATGATAATTTCACCTTTATTCTAAAAATACCCTTTATGAATCCCATTAACACATGGCATCTTACTTTGGCTTAAGATTCTTGAATAAAGATTACTCATCAAAACTATGAGATAAACTCCCTACTATATTCTAAGGTGGTGAATCCTTTGTTGATTACTACCCTATCTTTAAAATGTCATACCATACCCAAGCACCTCACTATGTATGCTTTATATTCGAAGTAAAATCTTTAGAGTCAAAGTATGTCACTCTATATTTAAGATAGCTAGTGATCTTAAGTTTAAGGATACTTACATTGTTGATATGATAAGGTACTTTCACTGACATAGATTAAGTATCCATATGAAGATCTCACGGCAGATCTCCAATGTACTTACTTTCGAAGTAAGCATCCATATGTTAACTCTAAGAATCTCTATGCTTATAGCCTGCTAGAACTACTACTTAATCTAATCAAGATATACAACATGTGCTATTCTATCCATATTAACAATCTCTTATCTTGTTAATACTATGGTCATGGATGTTTAGGTATTATCACATTTGCAAGCAATAAGAATGTTATATTATAAACACTTTATAATTTGCTCTATAATGTGACTATATTAAGGACTTCATTACATAGTTTAAGAACATATCAAGAAAACAAATTAACTTAAGCACTATAATAATATGTATAAAATGTCCCTATTACATTCAGGCTCTAGGGCATACTTGTCATGCCTCAACTTTTGATCTAGTTTGTCATAAGGATAGAATAAGAATTAGAAGAAAAATAGGGGAATGAAATGGACATACGGATCGAGTAGAGTCAGTTGGTATGAATAATGGAGTGAAAATCAACTAAAGGGAAAAATTGTAATTATGTGGAAAAGCCAAGGGTAAAATGGGAATTTCACTATTCATGGTCAAAAAGATGAGAGAGACACATAAGAGTAATGAGTAAGTGACATGTGGCATGGTAATGATGAGAAAATGTGAGAAAAATGAGTTTGGGAGCGGACTTTAGTGAATAGTGACAATCGGGTCATAAATAGTGTTCTTGAGCCAAATGGAGTTAACCTGACCAAAAATTCATTATGGTGAAATTTAAGGAGTAATTGAGGTTGTATAAAGGGTTAAAAATCAAAAAGAGAACCAAGATTCTTGGTGTAATATGAATAGTAAATCATTCAAAGCTGATTGGAAAAATTTAGAAATATGCTCAAAAAATTCCAAAAGTGGCACATTTTAATGGCAAAAAATTATAAGGAATCCAAAAATCATAGTGTTGGAATTTTTTTGAACATAAGAGCTATTAGAAAAAAAACTAAGGAAATAAATTAAATTAAATGTGCATATTTATGGAAATATGGAAAAATAGGCGTGTAGGGAGCATTTTTAGCCATTAGGTTATATACGATCGTGATAAATCTTGTCCATCCAAGTGGAAATAAAGGATTAATAAGGTGTTAAATGATTAAATGACCCCTTTAAAGAATATGAACATGGAAAATATCTAGCCTTCCATATGTAATCTTCCCCTTTAAATCCTAGCAATTGGATCCACCTATATAAGTGAAATTAAAATATTTTATTCCTTTAGTTTTAGCCAAAGCCAACCCTTTTAAGCCCTTCATGCTAAAAATTTAGCCTTCTACTTTCTCCACCATTTTCACACCCTAATTTTATCA